>JABXJD010000004.1:5612500-5687500 GCA_013375575.1 Percina caprodes | reverse complement strand
CAATCCTCAGGTTACTCAAACAGTGACTCTCTAATTGAATAGTCTTTGTGAGTGGTAGGAGGTTGAAAAACAATCCCCTGTACACTGCACTTCACATCCATCACATCACACCGTGAAAACACAAGCACAGATTTAGAGATTGGCAAGAAAAGGGAAGGGAAGAGGAAAAAGACAAATGAAAAGAGGTCAAACCTATCATTTCCGAGTGAAGGGAAAAGGGGAAAGTAGTTAGAGAAAGTAAGACGATGGGGAATTAGATCCATCGTTTCACAGGGATGATGACAAAGAGATTAAAAATAAATGAGAAAAAAAGTAAGAGTGCGTGCAAGGAAGCTGGATTAACCAACCTTGTGTATCCGTGTGTCCTGATCAACTGCTACCTCCCACATCTGCATGCTTCACGCTCACTCTGTGTGTGTGTTTTATGGCAGTACATTTGCATGTTTCATTTGCCTGATTTACTCTCTTTGTTCCTTTTCCCCCTCTTACCTAAAATCTTTCCTTCTCTCATTCTATATTTCCAGGAATTGAAACGGTGAAGTTAAATGAATAGAGAAAAGGCAAACGAGAGCACTGTCGTTCTGTACAGGGGAGGATCTTACAGTCACACAATTGGTGTTTCTCCCTCAACTTGTCCGTCTGGTTTTCTTTCTGTATTTCTTTTTTTTGTCTCTCTCTCTCTCAACCGGGCCCATTAGGCAAGCCGCCAGATGGCCTCAGAAGCTTTCAAGGGTTGTTTGCTTTAAAAAAATACCTTTCTCTCTTTAATCTGTCTTACTCTGCCTCCCTCTCATCCTTTATCATCCATATAGCACAGGTTTGTCAGTTTGGCACACAGACGGTTGTTCTTTTGTGCGTGGGCATATGGCACTTTTTTCTGGTTTGTTTTGTTCTCTTTATTGTGTGTGTGTGTTTTCTGTGAATGTGCAGGTGTCTGAATTTGCTGCACAGTCATGCATATTGCAGTGTGCTTCTTTTGCACAATTTGCAATTCACACATACAATCGTGGAGCGCAAAGACAAATGAGCCTAACAGCCACCCATATGCACGCACACACTGACATGAGAAGGAGCAGCCGGGTTAGGTTGGGGTCATCCAGTGCTTTTGCTCTGGCCCATTGACTCTGGATTGGTGCTCCACTTTGGGCACAATACAGAGCTTTGCACCGAATGCACACTCACACACACACACACACACACACACACACACACACACACACACACACACACACACACACACACACACACACACACACACACACACATACACACAAACAATTACATTTACACATTCATACAGACAAGCACAGACCTGGTAAGTTTAAACAATGCAGATGCATCGGGAAGGGTTACTGCTGCACATGCACTCCCGAATGATCCACTAAACTATTGATTCAGACTATGTGTGCATTTTGCATATCTCCCTTTTTGCTCTCCAGCTCTTTTTCTTTCTTTCTTTCTCTCTCATCTCTGTCTTTTCATTTTCTCCCCTCTTTGAATCGCCCCGTCGGTCATTTTCTGTCACTGTGCTGTCATTTTCAGCAAGGTCAGCTCTAATGATAAGCCTACACAGCACACACAAGGACTAGTCATAATAATAAACACAAGGCGGCAGAGGTGTATAATTTCCACCACAGCACCTTACCTACCTGCGTAGCTGTCGGTAACATGCCCCAAATCACACACTGTCATAGCATGAGTCAGGGGAAGTCCTGCTGCTAATATGCACTGACACAGTTTCTGAGATGAAAACACTACTAAGCCATTATTTGCTCAAGAGACAAATGTGGCTTGTTGCATCTGGTTACAAAGAGAGCTCTCAGCAAAAAGACACATTTCATGATTTGTTTAAAAGCATTTTCACTATCAGCACAAAGAGAAAATCCGAGACTGACAGCCGAGAAAGGGAGAGGATTTTTTGAGACAATGGTTGCGAGCTAGATTTGACCCTGCGCTGCTGCGAGCACATGAAATATAGCAGAGCCACTCCCAGAGAGACAGTTACCGCTGCGTGACCTGTCTCACAGTGAAGCATCCGGACCATTTCACCTGAGGGCAACAAGCCAAAGCTACATTTGAAATCTGATTGTATATGTTTTTGTGCACAGGAAGATATTTCCTTTTGACAGGAACTCTTCTGGAAGTCATGTTTTTTCACCGTGTAACAGACACATACACATGTCAAAGACACTGTCACTCAAAGCATGGGGGTGGAATTCAATGGGAATTCCTAGCTGTAGGAGTATGCCGTCTCTACAATGCTAGACGTAATTCACAAAGGGTCTCTGAGTTTGAGGGTATTTGCACTTGTCACCGCTGGTGCTTCTAAATGCAGCAGTGGTGGCAGTAGGTATTTGGAGAAGAAACTGTGAAATCCCGGGGTTGACTCTTCTATTTTGCTTCCAAGTCCCATTTCCTGTCAGCTTGCCAGGAGAAAATTGTAAGAAGTGGGAGAAAGAGGCAAAGAAAACTTCAGAGATGGTGATAGAGTAGTAGTTACCTGACTTCTCCAGGTTCATGCCTTACAACTGAGGCAGGAAAAATGGAACATCTCACACTTCCCTTCCATGACCAGGCACGGTTTAATCTCCCTTTCTGGCAGTGCCATTTCATCATCTTTTACTATCTTGTAGAACAGCACAGCGGTTGAGATAATAATGGTGGCTGTATGCTGTGCCTTGAGCGCCAGGTAGTAAAAGACTCAACATTTATAGTGTTCCTTCCCAGCTCTCACAAAGCCGACGTCTTTGCCAGTAGAAACAAGAGAGTGGAAAGTGGAGAGGAGAAAAGGGATTTGCAGGAGTGATCCCTGTCCACCATTTTGTGCCTTTGTGTGTATTGTGTACGTGATGTGTGTGTACTTTGCTGTATGACAGGCATAAAACTAAGTTGTATGTGTTCAAGTATCGACAGAAAGTAAATCCAAGTGAAGTGTATTGACCTCTGTTATGCTCAAAAGCTCCTCTTTTGTGACACCTAACTTTATTACCCCCCTCTCGTCATTCAAGCCTTTTGGGTTATAGATCTTGTGGAGTTTTACAACCTGTGTGTGTGTGTGTGTGTCACTGTGTGCGTGTGTCTATCTGTTGCTGTGCCCTGTGGGAAGCGGAACCATTTCTCAGCAAGACTTCGATGTTGTTTCCTTTCCCCTGTTTAAAAGCAACATCTAATTGAGACTAATTAGCCAGACAATGAGCGGCAATAAAATGTCATACAATACCTCACAGAGATCCCCCACTTGGATCTCTAAGTATTCCACTGTCTCTTGGTCTTGCTGGGTCTTCCTGTCACACCAGGACATACAGTACTTCTTTGTCTAAGTGCCTATAATCCCGCGCTTCCTATCATTCAGTTATTCACCCAGTTATCTAAGAATAACTTTGGGCAAAGGCTCTTATCTCTTTGTCTATTCACTTCACTAGTTTTATGACATTGTTGTAAAACTGTTGAAAGTTATATCAATCTCCTCTTTCACCCTGTTCCTCTTTGTCTGATCTGGTTGTTTTCTTTCTACTTCTGTTCACAGAGACGCTGATGGACACGAAGTGGGCCACGACCGAATTAGCCTGGACTGCACACCCTGAGACCGGAGTGAGTTTACTGTGTGTGTGTGTGTGTGTGTGTGTGTGTGTGTGTGTGTCTGTGTGTTTGTCTTGTGTGTCCATGCAAAGTAAGACTGATTTAGTAATGGGGACACATGGTGGAAGAGAAGAGGGAACTGTGTACGCAACATCACCATATTCACCTTTATGTTGTCTTTATGTATGTTTGACTCTTTCCTGTATTCAAGGGGTACATCCAGTTTTGTGTGTGTGTGTGTGTCTGTGTGTCTGCATGCTTTTTGGAAGTTTAACAGTCGTGTACACCTTCATCAACAAATCACTCAACAAGATATGTTTTGGGATGCGCTTTTTAGCGGGCAGAAAACGATACACCCTAATCCAATTTTCACTGACCCGCCCAGTTACAGATGTTCCCTTTCCCTTGCCCCACTGCACTTAAAACATGTGAGCAGCAGTTTCCTCATAAACTAACCATTTATACACTGAAATATTTCTTGCCGTTGAACCATTGCACGCCCAAATCTACCACACACAAAGTGCCACTGACAGCCCCATCTTACTTTCCCATGTGGTCTCCACAATGGTCTTAAGAGGAGCAAAAAGAGGTTTGACCCCTCCTCAGCTATTCTTCAAAGACCCCCAACTCTCCTCCCCTCGTCTTTGTGTGGCCCTCTGACTTAGCCCTTGTGTTTTGAAAGGTGGGCCCCCATTTTTGTATGTTTTGTTTTTACCCCAATGCACTTGCATGAAGATTCCAACCCAGCTGGTTGAAGTCGCCCACCCCCCTTATTCTCCCCTTCTTTTACTTCCGAGTAACTAAGCACTAATGAAGCCAGACACACTAGCCACCTCAGCTGTAACAATCAGTTCACAGCCTTCCGTGCCTTCCTTCCCTTAAGTCCTTCACTCTTCCGATCCGTTCATCTTCCTTTACCTCTCTTTGCCCCCCTCCTCCCCCCTCCTCGTTAAGCTACAATGCAGCAGGGATGATCCCACCGGTCCCATGCAGATTGGCATAAGAAATAAAAAACGCCTACCCGTTTCTTTTCCAAGTAAACCCGCAACAGATGCTCCTTTTCAAAAGATATACATATAGTGGAGAGCCGTTTGCACCCCAGATTTCCCACATTACCAACCGAAAGACTGGAGATGAGTTTTTCCCCAGACTTTTTTGTTTTGTAGCAGAATGTACCAGACGGTCGTTGTCCTCGAGTTATCTTTCCACCCTTTTTTCCTCCGTTTTATTTTCCTATTTCACTAAGAAATCAATCCTCCCTGTTGTCTTGTTTCTGTCTTTATGCACAATGTATTGTATGTGTGTTTATTTGGATGCTTTTGAGGTCTTGCAACAGGAGTGTCTCAGCCTATTTTTGTTAGGGGTGATGACTAGTGTTTAAGAGAAGCCGATACAGTGGCTGAAAGGACAAACAAAACAACATATTGAGATAGCTGGAAGGGAGGGGGAGAGCAGTGAGCAGTGAGTCTAAGTTTAATTAATGTACATAGAAATGTCCATGCAGAGAGAGGGATACAGGATAAAAATCTATTTGTAAGAAAATATCTTAGAAAAAAACCCAATCACACTCACCTCAGAGTACACACACTCTCCCAAGGATGCTGTCCAGCCAAGTCTGAGTCACAGCATCTCTGTGCATTTTCACGGTGTTGCAAAACATACAGATACAGCATTAGACATAAAGCTTCACAGAGAACACCTTACCTGTCTATTTGTGATAGTGGATCCAAAGACAACCAGCATGTAAGTGCTCTTACTGCTACCACTCCTGGGGCCCCACTCTTACACCTAGTGCAGCGTGGCGCAAAGCCTGATGCAAGTGTCTTTGCTATTTTAAGACCATCCAGCGCACACGTTGTTTAAATAGCAAATGCACCTGCGTCGGTCTTTGCACCCATGGGCGTGCTGGTCTTACAGGGAGGTGTGTTCAGGTAAGTTCTTGGTGTATTGCTATCTTGTGGCAGCAGAAAGTGATCGCGGCATTAACCAACAAAAACCTGGTCTAAAGTCAATAGTGCAGCATTTCATTGTTATTTTAAGAGTGCATTAGTAAAATGCACCTACGCTTGTGCACAGCGCACACACATATGCTTGTTACACACACACATGGAACAGCAACACACAAACATACAAAAGATTACATGTATCATAATAGCAATGCACCAAGGTACAAATGCGCCTGGCTGTTAAAGGCAATGGGAGATGACTCTGATTGTTTTTTTGCATGTTAAGCCCAAAACACACCTATGAATTAATGAAGACACTAAGTACAACCGTCTTGAACCATGCGCCTGGCGCACAGACCCTTTTCTGCCGTCAAACTAGCAAAAGTGGATTTGGTTACGCCCTAAACGCACCTGCGCCAAATAGGGCCGAAGGTGTAAAACTTGTGAAAGCCATTTTGGAATGTGTAAGAGCACATTCAGTTATTATTATCCACATATGATGTTATATGTGGACGTGGGTGTACATGTATTCTTTTACCTCCTGTGTCCATTCTGTGTCTCCACCTTGATATGTGGAATTCTCTGTCTCACAGTTTGCATCTGCCTGTAGGTAGCCTGTAGCATATGTGCATAATGTCTCATGTCTCGGTCTAGGTGTGTGGACGCCTATATATTGAGCTGCACTCGTGTTGTTGCTTGTATTTCCAATTTCCACTATATCTCCCTGTACTGTGTGTGTGTTTGTCCATATACCGTATTATTTATCTTTCAAAACAGATGGGTCATGAAAGGGTAATTCCACTTTATAGCAAGACTTCCCCAGATCTGGAATGACACCCACAGGGTTTTCCATGAGCATATACTAATAACAATATACAAAGTTAGCCAGTTTGTCGAGATAATAACTATTTTTGGTGTATCACTGTCTGCTTCACAGACCCCCAGCCTGCTAAAACATGTTATGAACAAGCTAAAATGTCCTTAAAAGGAGCCTTAGAGAGATTATTCATACAAACAACAAACAGAAAAAAGCCTGTTGGGGCTACAGCATTTCAGCTAATGCCTAAAGCTACAGTAATAATGCTAGTTTATCTAATTTGCCATCAAGGTTGCTAACAGTTAATGTTTATTTTGAATTCATCTAAGGTTCATGAATGAAAAAAGTTGCCCATGAAAGCCTGTCTCTATTCATATCTGTTTGTTCCAAAGAGTTATAGTTTTGCCAAAATATTGCAGAATTTATTTTTCCAGCGGGCCTTTGGACCTTCAAGGAGGGTGCGTCACAGAAGCATTGTTCACTGTCATCTGAAAGTATAATTTAAAGCTTTGATTCAATGGAGCCAATCGCAAATCGTGCATAATGATTCATCTTGATGGAAATCAATGCCAAAAACTTGACCCTTTTTTACATGACCTTATGAATTCATTCAGGCTTGGTAAGCAGGCGATCAACGTGTTTGGCCACTGGTCATGGGGAGGGAGGGGGAATGACCTCTC
This sequence comes from Percina caprodes, assembly GCA_013375575.1. Lineage (NCBI taxonomy): Eukaryota > Metazoa > Chordata > Actinopteri > Perciformes > Percidae > Percina > Percina caprodes. Next base: position 5,680,478 of record JABXJD010000004.1, on the reverse strand, counting down.
GGGGGGGGAATGACCTCTCTCTTAACACACGCATACATAAGCAGCACCAATATACTCTCAAACAAACACACACACAGAGTTATACACACTCTGGCAGACAGACTCACACACAAGCACATTTAAACAAACACACACAACCTCACACGCACACCCACAAACATTTGGCTGTATTGCTCTTTTGCAGTGGGTGATTTATTACACTGAACTAAATACCCATTGACACTTCATGCTTTTAGCCATCCCATTGACCTGGTCGGTGATTATCGATTCCCTCCGGTCGCTTCCTCTTTCGCTCTCGCCGGGCCATCGTTTTAATGCCATGGCCTCCAGGGTCTTGGATGAATAGCCTTGTCTCCACCACATCCATATCACAGCCTCAATTAAGGTACCCAAGAGCTCAGATAGAAACAACTGGCTCTGGAGAGAAACTGGTGCCTTAATGCCGGAGTTTCGAGACAGTCAAATGTTCCGAGGCTAACTTCGGTCCCAAGAGTGCAACCATATTTAATTTGTTATTGTGTCTTGGCAAAATACTTAAGTATTCTAGTGTTTTAGAGTGGCAGGGCAGCTGAGTGATGTGAAAGATCATTATGTAATCAGAAGGTCACAAGTTCAAGGCTCATGATGGATACAGGTAGCAAGTCCAATAACAGCCATGTAAAGTAGTATAGACTTTTAGCTGAAGCTGCACTCAAGCTTTTATTCCTTTGTCTAGTTTTATTTAGTTTAATTTAATCTTTCTCCTCATTGCCTTTTAAATGCTTTAATGCATTGCCATGCCTTATGCAAAACACTTGTTTGGAAGGTGCTATGCAAATAAACTTACCAAGCCTTGGCTTAGCTAAAGAAAAAAATGCACTATGTTTGTCTGATAGGAAAGGGGAACAGATCCCTCAGCACACACACATGCACATACACTCACTCAAGATATATTATGCACGCAGGAATCGCTATTTGAAGTGAAATGATTTAATAGTGGTGTCCTCATTCGAGATTGAAAAATGCATTAGATTACAGTGCCTTACAGCTTTTACAGTCGAGTTTGCTTGTGCTCATTTAATGAAGTTGGTAATCAAAGTTTAGAAAATGTAATCCCATTTCATCCTGAGTAATTCACCCCCTGGGTACTGTAGTACCATTGAAAGATGTAGAGGAGTGTAAGAACCAAAAAATCATGAAGGTTAACCGGCATCTTCATTAGAGGACGTTACAATCATTGCTCTGTAATTGAAACGTAATTGGTTGTAAAGCAATGTGGCTGCTACTTCCAAACAGATATGAGGTAAACATGTTGTGGTGGCTCTGGGGCAAGAAGGTGACAGGTTGCCGTAATTGAGATGAATTTGCAGCCCTAGTCACTGGCTTTTTACACTACACTAACCAGAGATTAAAAATGTAGCATGACAAAGGCAAGGGACTGTAATTGAAATTACCCAAAAATCCCCTAAAAAGAGATTACCCTTTGCTTCTTTCTCTATAAGTCCTAACCTCTGCCCTGTTTTTTTCATTCTTTCTTTACCATGCAATGTGACTGAATGTAGCTCTTCAAGTTTTAATACAAGGTGTACAGAGATGGGTGAATGCACTTCCCAGAATTTAAACAGACACAATGTCTTTGTACTTGTGGAACTGTATGAGTATATGTCAATGATAAGAATATGCATTTACACCCTCTGACCTGTTTGTTTCTTTTCTACTCACTTTTCAGTGGGAAGAGGTGAGTGGCTACGATGATGCCATGAACCCCATCCGTACATACCAAGTCTGCAATGTACGTGAAGTCAACCAGAATAACTGGCTACGCAGTGACTTCATCCCACGAAAGGATGTGCTGCGTGTATATGTGGAGATGAAATTCACAGTGCGTGATTGCAACAGCATTCCCAACATCCCAGGTTCCTGCAAAGAGACCTTCAACCTCTTCTACTATGAGTCTGACTCAGACTCAGCCACAGCCACCAGCCCTTTCTGGATGGAGAACCCTTATGTGAAGGTTGACACTATTGCCCCAGATGAGAGCTTTTCCATGCTTGAGTCTGGACGGGTAAACACAAAAGTCAGAAGTTTTGGACCATTGTCCAAAGCCGGGTTTTACTTGGCCTTTCAGGACCTTGGTGCTTGCATGTCGCTCATCTCAGTGAGGGTCTTTTACAAGAAGTGCTCCACCACCATTGCCAACTTTGCCGTTTTCCCGGAGACAGCAACTGGGGCTGAGGCAACCTCTTTAGTCATTGCACCAGGAACTTGTGTCCCCAACGGCGTGGAGGTGTCCGTGCCATTAAAGCTTTATTGCAACGGAGACGGCGAGTGGATGGTTCCCGTAGGAGCCTGCACCTGCTCGTCTGGCTTTGAACCAGCCATGAAGGATACCCAATGTCAAGGTGAGTGTTTTCACAACAGATATTATGGCCAGTCCAGAATTTTATTACTCTTTGCTTGTCATGGTGGAATAATCTAGAGTTTAGCAAGACATACTTCAACAGGGTCAAGCTCTATGTTATCTGCTGAACTGACCCAAAGCACGTCAATTAATCTATTTTGTAACTTATTCCGCAGTCTTACCCTCCTGGAAGATGGTGATGGGGTTGGGGGGATTTCCCTATGGCAATCAATAATGTATCACATTATTACTGCTGAGAAAAGTTACATTTGCATTTTAGGCGTAGAGTATCTGATGGTTCTATGCAGGGTGAATTAAAATGAGTGAGTAGTAAAGGGTCAAAGTCTTGCTCAAGGACGCTTCATCTGGCAAATGGCACACACTGATTGTTGGAGAGATTGAAGCGGTATTGTTTTGGCTACAGGTTACAGCCTCCATCACTAGATTGTCCGGCTGCCACCTTATTATGAGCCATTTATTTGCCTTGTATTTTTTGACGCATTAATCCAATGACGACAAGGTAAAATAATACACACTAGATGACACTGTCAGCATGCGGCTGACCTCAGTTTTGCCTGGCAGCTGGTTGCTAAATAAATGGAAATGCAGGGGAGGCTGTCTGTTTCTGAGAGGCCCTATGATGGGTTCAGGTCTGATGGAAAACATGACAGGTTCACAGAGGTTGGGAGAAAGGTAAATTCAAACAGCAAGGTCTCGACTGGAATGGAGTGCAGGTGACAGCATGGAGGACAGGGAGGGTTGAATGGAAAATGTGTGTGTAGTGAGGAGTATGGGGGCGTAAAATTAGGCGTAGGGTGCAGCGGACAAATGGAGACAGCAGAATGAGAGAGAGAGGGGGGGTGGCAGGGTTATTGATCAGCGAGGTTGAATGCCAGGTGTCTGTGCATGTGTAGTTTGTGTGTGGTTGTGTTGGCCTGGGTTCAGAGAGTTCATTCTTCTCCTTATAACAGAGATAGATAAAGCTGAGAAGACCTATAAGTTAAGTACCCGTATCGGTGTTCGGCCAGAGAGAGGGTGGCCTGGCAGGCTTTTGGCAGACCCTAAATATGTGTGCTCACCTTTCGAAGGAGTGTGTATGTGTGAGAGAGAGCATAGTAAATCTAAAGCATGGTGTGTGTGGTTAAAAACTAATTTGTTTGCTCCTGGCAGCTCAAGGTTAAAACCCTGGCTACTGGGTCCTGATAAAACGTACTCTAATCAAGCTTCACTGGAAACCACAGGGGATAAATATCCTTCTCTTCTTCTCTTCTCACTTTACCTCTCCTCAGGTCCACTCTCCATATTCATTACTCATCATTTTTTTCACTGTGATGCATCCTTTCTCTGCTTTTCTGTCCTTGTTACAACATGCAGCATCTCCTCTAGCTTGGCCGTCGTTGCTCCCCCATTCTCCGTTCTAGCCTTTCCTGTCCTCTGAAGGCCGTTGCTCTCATTAATACACCACCAGAGTTACAGTAAGGGTGTCTGCATTAATATTAATCGATGAGCCTTTTTTTTTTCCTTTCCACTCATTTGCTCCACATTTTCCGACCCCCAATATTCTTTACTTTTTTCTTCATGCTCCACACTTTCCAATTTCAGCATACATTCTAATCAGTTCCTTAAGCTCTATGTTCTGCATGAACATAGAGCTTAGGATAAGACACAGGGGAGTGGGGAAAGGGGAGAAAAAAAGCGCCTGCAGGATTAGCCTTTTCTATGCCTCCACCTCTTCCACCTCTCCCTCCCTTTTTCTCTAGCCCCTTGTCTCTCTTTCTTCCTCATTCTTTAGCAGTTCCTCTAAGGGGGAAATTGATGAAAGGAAGATGATGACCCCTTTACACTCTGGAAGTGATTGATCAGCACTTCCCTGAAAAAAGAAGAAGCTTAATTTAATGGGAATGCTCCATCAACATCCTTCATTATGCCAACATGTTCAAAAACTAACACTCTCATCCCCTGAGAAATTGCTTGTTGTTTATTGTATGTGAAATAAATGAACTTGTACGGGTCATGATACAATTTTGAAGAAGTTGTTCTTCCACCTGGTAAAATTTGAGGTCATATCTTATCTGTTTATCAAGCAGTACTTCCTGTTAGCCAGTGGTGTGGATAACTCTGATTAATGGTGGAAGAACAAATACACTCAGTGCTAATGTACACGGTGTAGTCAACCGTTGAGTTTGTGCTAATATTGAACTTTCAAAAAAACAAACAGGGAAACAGCAGGAGCAGGAAGTGGTCTGCTGTAGATTTTACCTCCAACCTTGGTTGTTTTCAACAGGGAGCGAAAAACAAATTCAGGAGCTACAGTGATGATTATCATTCAGAGGGACAAACATAGCAGTGTGTCCTTGACGTTGACGAGCTAACGCACTAGTGGGTCAGCTAATCAACTGGCCCCTGTAAACTTTGCCTGTCTTACCTGCTCTCGTGTTTTTTTTATTAAGCACTGCGGCAAACTCATTCATCTTTTAACGAGATAGTTTATCAAAGATATGGAGTCTGCCAAAGCGTTCTGGATCACAGTGCCGCTGTTAGTCTTTCCCTGCATGTCTGCAACTTATCACCTGAGTTATAAACTTCCAAACAGTGGCTATGAATGGAGATAGGGCATTTACAAAGACCAGCAGCAGTTTTCATCTGATTAACTAGGCTTCACCAATAGAGAACCCGTTCAGGTGAAAATATGTTGTAGGAAGTTGTGTCAAGGATAGAAGAATGCAAACGAAAGCTTAAAAATGCTGAGTTCATTGAATTGACTTCTGGCCAGGATGTGTGTGTGTGTGTGTGTGTGTGTGTGTGTGTGTGTGTGTGTGTGTGTGTGTGTGTGTGTGTGTGTGTGTGGGCGTACGTGTGTATCTTAGCAGTTTTGCACGGACCCATGTTTGTGTACACCTCAGCATGTGTGTTTCTCTGATTTTCTGTGTTCTTTTTATATGCATTTGATAAAATACTGAATTCAGATAAAAGCACCATGCCAACATGTTGGCTCTGAAGTTTGCGTATGTAATTTGAGTTGACAGTCTCATTATGTGAGCATGGGTTTATGCAAACAGCTACGTACTGCTCAATACTCCCTCTCCTTCCCCACTACAGTTTCACACTCCATATGGGGAAAAGGCAACATGTGGGCATGAAAACAAATCATGTGCATGTGCACACATGTACATAAACAAACACATGCTAAACACATCAAATAAGCTGTTTCAGTGAGCTGGAACGATGTTACCAATAAAATGTAGTGTTTTCATTCCAGAATGAGAGTGGGCTATTGCCCATTTGAAAAATGTGACCCACACAAACATAATATATAAGTGTAGCAAAAACAGTTTTACCTTAAATTGTTTTATACAATCCACACTATTACGTATAATACTTATCTTTCTCTTTTCTCTTTTGCCGTCAGCTTGCAGCCCTGGCACCTTCAAGTCCAAACAGGGAGACAGCTTCTGCTTGCCCTGTCCAGCCAACAGCCGCACCAGCTCAGGAGCATCCAGTGTTTGCTCCTGTCGAAACGGTTACTACCGCTCAGATACAGATTCTCCCGATTCCCCTTGTACTAGTAAGTAAAGACTGCTTTCAATTGACTAATAATTGGAATGAGACAATTGCATTCCTTTATGAAAAGCAGACAGAAATTGTTCATATTCAAACAGTAATCAAATATATTAATAGCCATAAAACAAAATTATGAAATGTGTGGTGAATGTTCTCCCAAACTTCCTTTTTATTGTTCTCTCAATGGCTAATAAAACCCCCCAGGAGTACATTACCAAAACAACGAATGGATGGCGAACAAGTCTGCTTGCTTTCTCAATGTTATCCGAAACATTATCATCCAAACCCCTCGCCCGCCTGACTATCAGTAAAGTCTGTCTGTTCTTGATGCTGCCATCCCTTTACAGACAGACAGTTCTTGTTGTAGTGCATTCGTTAAGAGCAAACACACACACTTAGGAGTTAATTCAGTCACTGGTGAAGAGAGAAGATCCTTTTTTCTGTTGCTGGGGTGGGGGGGCTGGTAAGGCTCCGGTAATTGGATAAGAATTGCCAAGGCTCTGGCAATAGTTTGTCTCGCTCGTCCCTAACAGCACTTCACACACAGACACGCAATGGAAATGAACATGCAATTCAAATTTGAACTCCTGTCCTCTTTTTTTTAAGAACTCTTGGAACAGACTGTTGTTATGTGAAAGAAAAGAAATGTCCGAGTCAACGCATGAAAAATGTACCACAGCACAAGGGACATTCTTGGGTCATGAATTGTGTTGATAGCAGCTATGGAATAATGAATGCATGTAATGATATTTAAACTGTGTTTTACAATATGAATCTCTGTCTATTGTCAGCATGTCTCTGTACTGTCACTGAAACAAATTTCTTTACACCTATTGTGTACGGAGATTAAATTTTCTCTCATTCCAAATGTATTTTCCTCATCTCATCTACTCTGCAGCTATTCCTTCTGCACCACGCAGTGTCATCTCCAGTGTGAATGAAACCTCGCTCGTGCTGGAATGGAGCGACCCACGTGACTTGGGTGGCCGTGAAGACATCTTCTACAACGTCATCTGTAAGAAGTGCCTGCCTGAGCGAGGAATGTGCTCACGGTGTGACGACAACGTCGATATCTCGCCACGCCACCTGGGCCTGACCCAGCGCCGCGTGGCCGTCCGTAACCTACAAGCCCACACACAGTACAGCTTTGAAATCCAGGCAGTCAACGGTGTTTCCAACAAGAGCCCCTACACCCTCAGTTCTCTGCAGTGAACATCACCACAAATCAGGCTGGTAGGTGAAACTGCAGCCTCATGGCTACATGTCAAAGATCCATATTGAACTTGTGGGTACTGCCAACTTTTAAAGTCTGGAAAAAGACACAAAAGAATGTCAGAGAATATTTTCTGCGCTTAAGAAGTAAAGATCAATTTCTTGTATGTATGTAGGAGTGTGTTACATATTTTCCCTTTGAACAGGGATTGAGAAGGAAGACATTCTTCTGAATGAGCTTAGAAAGGGACCTTTTTCACACACCCACAGCATGCTCTGTACTAACACCGCTGCAAATAGCAATAGCGAGGCAGTGTGTATTCAAAGTGTTCAACCCTCAGTATTCTAGCTGCCCACTGCTTTCAACCCACCACTCCTACAGCCCACAGCAACGACAATAACTAGGCCAATGTAGCAATCAGTGCTGAGATACATTTTTTTTGTTTACGGAAGACTGAAACCCAGCTGATGTAACGTACAGTAATGTACAGAATAATTTAGGATAGTAATGATAAGCTATTGCATGTGTTCCTCATAACACTGAGATATACGCTGTTAATGTCAGGGTCAATGATTTTGCATTACCATAGGTAGACAGGTACTGTATGTGGGTTGCTAAGTGGGCAGGCAAGTAGATTTTTGCAATTACTTAGTGAAATTTGGCAATTTTGGTGCATTAATTTTACCTTAAATGACCCTCCGCGCTGTTAAACTTACTTTACGTACTAGTTATTGTGTGTTGGTCTCTTTGTTGAGGTTCTCAGAGGGCTGCTCATTTGAGCCTTGGATGTGTTTAGTCGCTATGTTAAATTTGCTATATCTGCATACTTAAACGCCAAGGATTAGCCCTTGCTTCTCCCCCATCCCCTCCATCCCCTCCATCGTCTCTCCCTTTCTCCATGGCCTTGTCCTTCTCACCTATAACCTTGTGTTCCTGCTCCTAAAAGATGCTTTAGGAATGCCTTCTGTTTGTGGGTCTAGGACCCAAAGGCCCTATAGGCCCCCTCGTGACGGCCTCATTGTTTTACAAGGGGATGGTCACTGGGACCACTGTCCATCCTTGGGTGCTTGGGGTCAGTTGAGTGCAAAAAGAGAAGCAAAGGAAAAGTAGGGTGCAAGAGAGCATCAACTGTGATCAGATTATCCCTTAGTGTAGTCCAAAGACCATCCCTGCATGTGCATTCACCTTTTAAGAACCAAAATAAATACTAGGGTGGTGATAAGCCCCAGGGGCCACCTCCATGGTTACTTCAACGTCTTCTACCGGAGGAGGGCCCCTAATCCCCTGGCTAGGGGATCTGCCTAGGAAGCATTGTCTTCTGGGGGTGAAAGAGAAAGAGACGTGGTGGGCCCGGGTGGATGGGGGTGGGTAGAGGGGAATGGAAGGTTTAGGGAGCAAAGAGAGCGAGTGAGAGAAACAGAAGGATGTCTGGCCATATACACAGGCAGCAGAGGGAGAAAGGAAATGCAAGGGGGAGGATTAAAGAACTAAAGGCTAGGGATAAAAAAAAGGAAGGGAGAGAGACTGAGAGCAGAGATGGAGGTCTGCACTGGAGAGGATAGGGGAAATTAAAGAATGTAGTTGTGTGTAGGAAAAAGTGAGGAACTTTATTTTTGAAGAGAAGGCACGACTGCAGATTGACAGTTAAAGTTATAAAACTAAAGCAATGGAGTAGACTAAGTGCAGGGAGTGAGTCAGAGATACAGAACAAGCCTGACCTTAGAAAAGAGGACGAGAGACAAGGAGGCAGACAGAACTTAGCCATTAATAGGCCCATGTGAAAGAAGCATGAAAAGCTCAGGTGGGTGGAGTGCCAGCGTGTTTTATGCTTCTCTGTGCATGTGTGTGTGTGTGTGTCCAAGGACCAATGCAAGCACATCTATTTGTGTGCACATTACATAAATGATGTCTATAAAGTGTTAATTAAGTGTGGCAATTGTATGCAATACAATGTATGCACAGTACATAGGCCTAATGCATAGGATTTCTTTATCTTGAAAAACGACAAACTTCTTCAAGAATTTGGAGCAAAAGTGCAGCAGTAGTTCAGCATGGATGCAGTTTATTCCTTAAGCTTGCCCACAGTTGATGGGTGGTAGAGGGAATTGCATGTACCAGAGACTTATCCATCAGTTTTGCAGTTTGATTCTCTTGTCACAGGAGAATTAGACATCCCCTTTCTGGGAGGACTCTGAGAGGGAAAATTTGAACATTAGCGGGGAATGGTTCTGCATACTAATTATTGGCCAACACTTTTCACAAAGCCCACAATCTAAAACTTTGGATTTGGCCTTCTGTGAACATACAAAGGGCATAGAACTTTGGACATAACATAGAAAACGATAAACAAAGCAGATTTTCCTTCATTTGTTTTGCCCTGTGTAGCTCCATCTGCAGTGCCCACAGTTCACCTGATGGCAGCCACAGCGAGCACCATGAGCCTGTCCTGGCTGCCTCCAGAGAAACCCAACGGAATCATTCTGGATTATGAGATTAAGTACCATGAGAAGGTAAGCAGCAATGTAAGTCAACGCCTCTAATTCTATCCAATTTCATTGTCTTGCATGGTCTCTGTTCCATCTGTATTTCTGTAAATGTGGAAAGCAATGCCTCTGCTGATAAACACATGGTTGCAGTGAGGCAAGTCACCATTTCCAATCTTAGCTTGTGTGATGATCCTCCCCTACTTATTAACCTCTTCCCATCCCTCTATCCCTCCTTTTCTCTCTTTGTCTCCTTCCAATCCTTTCCAATATTTCTATTATGCTCTGGCCTTTTCTGTACCCCTAATTCCATTTCTCCCTCTTGCCCTCCCTCTTATCATCCATCCCCTCTCAATCCATGCATTAGAAAGTTTCTGTATTTTCCAGGGTCCCAGATAGTAGTGACTGGGTCTGCCTCAGGGAGAGAACAAAGGCACTCAGCGTATATCTGCTCTGTTTGTTGTCATGTCCTCCTCCCGTTGAATTATCACACCATGGCTACAATCTGTCTCTCTCCATTTCTCTCTCTTTCACTCTTGTCTCCATATTATTTTTTCCCCGACCTGCATAGTTAGGTTGGCGTGTAAACGAGGGGAGTGCATCAGAGAGGGGATGATGATGAGTGGGACAATACAGGGGGCTGCTACGTATTTGGTGTTTTCATCACTGACTGTCTTTGTCTCTGCAGGATCAGGGTGAGGCCATCGCCCATACCATGACTGCCCAACGGAGCAACGCCCGCATTGAAGGTCTCAAGGCTGGTACGCCTTATGTGATACAGGTCCGTGCCCGAACAGTGGCCGGTTATGGTCGTTACAGCAGCCCAGCCGACTTCAGCACCAACCTGCAAAGTATGTTACTCCCATACCTACTTTATTACCTAGGGATATATTGGGTTATTTGTAGCTTAACAGCAATACTTCTATAATAGGGCTGTGCGTATGCTTATGAACATAATGGAGGTTCAAAAACTTATAGCGCTAGAAGCTACTACTATTTTTCATGCAGAAATACGGAAATCCTTGTAGAGAAAATTACTTATGATTTGGTGAAAATCTACTATTTCCTAGCAATCAGTCAAGGTATCAGCCTCACTCCCCCACTCACTAAGCAGACAAAGTCTATCTTACAGTCTTCATTAATGCATTTGTTGATCCCAACTGGCTCTACATTCTGCTTAACACAGCATTAGGAACACAAGAGCATGGTTACCTACGTAAGCATACAATTCTGAAGTGGCCGTGGGAAGCATACAAGCCTATTTGTAAGAACTGCAGCAGAGCACAGAGTGGCACAGTCTTCAGCTATACAAATGATTGCAGCTAGTGTGGGTGTATGGTTTTCTCAACTTCCCTGAGTAACCATTTTTTCTCTTTGACCCCTAAAGCTGACCCTCCAAAGTCATGGCAGGAGCAACTGCCACTCATCGTGGGATCAGCCACCGCCACTTTGGTCTTCATCATTGCACTTGTGGTCATCGCTATCGTCTGCCTCAGGTGAGAATATAACTCCTCTACCGGCCTCTCAAAAAGTCAGAACACGTGAAAGGACAGCATGTGTGGCCAAGCACGTCTACACTGACTTATTTATGACAGAATATGTTCAAACAGCAAGGTTTTATAGAATCATTTGTGGAAAATATTTTTCCTTCAAGTTGAAAAAAAAACAGAGATTGCTTCAAATGTCAACTTTGTCTGCATGTCCTCCACACCACCCCCGAACAGTCTCAGCGGATTGCTGTGCCACCTGCGAGGCCACTGAATGCCAGATTAGCCTTCTGAATCTGTGAATAGTAAACAGCTTTGGCCAAAATGCTACTTTGCTCACTGGACACAGCAAGGCAGAGCAGCTGTTGGGCCTGATAGGCCTGTCCTCATGGCCTGACACTCAGAATCAACTGTGCGTCTGCCCGACCACAAAGAACACAGATGCACTCCTGTCTGCTGGGTCCAATTGACTGAGAAGATGCAAGCAGCTGCTCACACCTTTAAAAAAGTCTGACAATGCCTCAGCTGGGTTCTAACCACACTCGTTTATCCTTATACCAATCATTTGTCAAGCAGCAAATGCAGTGCATGTGTGTATATATGTGTGGATAGTTGGCACCCACTATTGGGTTCACTCCACAAGCCAGTTCAGGCATTGGCTGACAAGCGTGGGCATCGGTCATGCTAGACTGAATAACAATCGCCCTTGCTCCCCCACCTCTCCCTTTTGCATCTTCGTTCTCTTCTATTTTCACATCACTACATTGTGTCTCTCTCAGGGTCTTGGCTTAGCCGCTGCTCCGACTGTCACAGAAGGACAAAATAGTAATAATACAAAACACAGAGCTTCGGCATATTCCGGAACCAAATTAGAATTTGAAATAAGATGCAAATCAGCATAGGGTATTATTGCCCTGGTTACTGGTTAGACAACAAAGGAAGCACATTAACATGTAATTTCAACAACCCAGCCCCCTCGCTCTGTCATCCTCGTTGTGCCCAGCCCCCTCCCTACGGTGCAGAAAGGACATGTGCAGGAAGATGATGGTTCTGTGGGTAAAAGAGAAAAATAGAGAAGAAAAATGGTGAAAATGGAAAGCGAGAATGACAGCAAGAGAGAGAGAGTCCATGAAGACAAAATAAGAGGCAGATTAAATTGAGATGAACAATGTGATGTCTGTAGGGTGAGAAAGACGAGACAGCTGAGCTTGCTGTTTGAATTTGCTTTGTCTCGGCTGCTCATTTTGGGGGTACCGAGAGTGCATGCTTCAGACAATGGTACGATATCTTTTTGTTAAAAGTCATGTTACAGTCCCCAAGTCTGAATCATTTTACCACAAGGCATTGATCCAATCTTTATATGCATTATATAGCCCGCTTCCAATGCAAAAAGGCAAAGAATTTTCCCCAAGCCACAACAAAGCGTGGCTACTTCTCCTCAGACATTATTAAGATCTGTTTTCTCCTCCCGCCTTTGTTCCTTTTTGGTATTTGCACCCTACTGTGTGGAGTGCATGTGACTCAGTTTGTGTTTTGATGTTTCTCAACAGAAAGCAGAGAACTGGCTCAGAGTCGGAATACACAGAAAAACTGCAGCAGTACAGTAAGTCTCTTTGCCGAGATGCCCCTCCTTTTGCATTATTCACATTCCACATTTTGACGGCATTATTCCTATACTTCTGCTCAGTCATTATTGCTTACCAATGACTGAGCATCGCCAACCACTAAAGAATAGCTCACATAACAAATTGGCTTGATCATCTAGTGCAACATTAAAGTATTATAAATGATCTTGCTTTGATCTATACTTGGATGATAAAGAATATGTTTATAGAACTTTACATAGTGTTGAAATTTAGTTTGACGCCAAAGATTCACTTTCCTGTTCTTGCCACTGAATCCCCCATAGTAACGCCGGGAATGAAAGTCTACATTGACCCCTTCACCTATGAGGACCCCAACGAGGCCGTGCGCGAGTTTGCCAAGGAGATCGACGTCTCCTGCGTGAAGATCGAGGAGGTCATTGGCGCAGGTAACCCACCAAAGCTCCTGAGCTACAGGGGGAAGACTGCTAGTCACCTCCAGGCCATACCGTTAGAGGACTTCACACCAAGCGGTACTTTCACTCAATTCATCGCTAACCCTCTCCTTGCTCCCCCCCCCCCCCACACTCGCCATCTCTTAGGAACCCCTTTCCTGTATTACAGATGTCTCCAGCACTCTATGTTTTAAACTATTACAAGCTACAATATGCCCTCTTTAAGTTAGCGTCACTCAAAGTCCTAGCACCCTTATGTTGTTTACCATGCCATGTGCATTTAAAGTAGCTGTAATACCTTTATGTGTGGTGGATTATCATTTCACCCATGTTCTTAAAATGGAGCCCAATCCTGGAATGAGAGAGATACTTTCTAAATTTCTTTTCTAAATGATTAAAAAATATTAATAATTCTAAGTGAATCAGATTTTGCACGATGCAAGACTACAGCCCCATTCAGATAGGATTTCTTTCTCTAGGGAGTTAATCCTGTCCGAGCGCATGTATATCTCATATCTCTTCCAGTATTAATTACATCCCTATTCTTTTTTGGCACACTTATTGCCCCCCCATTTATTTCACATCCTGTACAGACAGACATGCTGTGTGTTTAAATTTAACTAACTGAGTATTTGAACATGAATTTACCAGTTTCCCATTTTTTAATTTTAGAAGTCACCTGCGTTTGAGTTCTGAGAGGTGTAATGAAAGAATTTTAAACAAACCCATTACTTGGTTATTGACGTACTGTTTAGTTGTTATTGGAAGCCCATCTGACCCTACAGGCTTATCAAATAGTTTATGTACACCTTACATTACATTGTTTTATATATAGTAGCCTGAGGATGCCTGGGGTTGTACAAAGCAATTCCTGTTACCAAGGTGCATGGCTAATATTTATCTCCCACACCCCCCTAAAATATTTATCCCGTTTGGATGGGGCATACGATATTAAAATGTTTCTTCTCCAGGATTGGCCGTCCCTCACCCTGCCCTCTTTTAAAGTGTATATAGAATATCTTTACTAAAGGGTGCTTCTACTGGATCACTATATTTAACCCCTTGTCCTGGCATTATGTGGTTGTGTCCCCACCTTTTAGAACCCCTCTCTAACAATTGATGTTGTAGATAGTAAAATATTTTATGTATTTAATATATTTGATAGTAATATCTCTGCTCAAAAGCTGCAGGACTGTGCCGATTGAGGTTGAGTTTTTCTTAGCATTGTATCTGAACCAAAGTGGAGGACGTGATGTCAGAGATGGGAGTCCTTACTACTGCTTCTGCTACTACCATTACTACTGCTACTGCTACGACAGCTCTTCTACTTCTGAGGCTACTACTTGAAACCCGTCGCTTCCCAGCATTCGCCTTAAAAGTGACGAACCCTCAAACCCTGTCTTCCCTGTGCCCCTCCTCTCCCCTCCCCTCCCCTCCCCCTTCCTCAATCCATCCCTCCATTCCTCCATCCCTGACCCTCTCTCCCCTGACTTCCCCCACATCGCTGTTTCTCTTGCATTCTTGCACACATTTGGTGTAGACTCTAATCGGAAAACATCCACCACCTCAAGAACCCCCAAGCTTCTGTCTCCACCTTGCTCCTCCTCCTGTTCCCGCTTCTACAGCCACCATGAAGTTTAGCACCCCACCCACCCGCCCCGATCCTTGCCCCATTCCTCCTCTGTCCCCCTCAGCTCCTCAAACACTGTCACCCTGCTTTGCCCATTTGTTTTACATTTCAACATGCGTTTTTTTCAACTCTACATCTTGTGCCCATCATGCCTCACACTCACCATGCTGTTTCTTTTAATCCGTGGCTTAACAGCACACAGTCATTGTATGCTCCCCCATCACCACCATCCTTTGACACTGGCCTAGAGTCCTGGCTTGTCTTGCAGTTGCCCTTGTCCCACCTGCTACCCTCCTGGCTCCTTGGTTCTAACCAGTTAACTGTCCCCTCTCCCCTCTTTTCCCCCACTCTCCTCCTCCACTCTTCCCTGATGCCTCTCTACCCTCCCTCCCTTTTTCTCTCTCACTCCTTCTATTCCTTTTTCTCCGTTTCTCTGACTGGCTCACGTGGGCTCTCGCAGGAGAGTTCGGGGAGGTGTGTCGCGGTCGCCTCAAGCTACCTGGGCGCCGGGAGATCATTGTAGCCATCAAGACTCTCAAGGTGGCCTACACTGACCGCCAGAGGCGAGACTTCCTGTCTGAGGCTTCTATCATGGGCCAGTTCGACCACCCCAACATTATCCGTCTGGAAGGTGTGGTCACCAAGAGTCGGCCAGTGATGATTGTGACAGAGTTCATGGAGAATGGAGCCCTGGACTCTTTCCTAAGGGTGAGAAGGAGAAAAATGGCAGACAGAAACACATTACACACAAGAATAGATCTAATAATAGCATCTCCCTATAAAACATGTATCTGTGATTTTATCAATAATGCAACACTAAGCCCATGTTATCTCACTTTCTTCTAAGCCATAAAGGGTCTTCTTAAGCTCTGCTGCAGAGCCCACAATGGTTATTCGACAAATGCTGCATTCGGGTGATTGGTGACATTTACAAAGAGCTCAGTCTACAATGAATCACTGCTTCAAAGTCACATCATACATTGTCTGCCAGGGAAAGGGGAAGGGAGGAATATAGGATGGATAGGTAGAAGAGAGTAGAAAAACAGTTGCAGCGTAAAGTGATAGGAGACATGCAAACATGCAACCTTGATCTACAATCCAATCTATCCTTGTCATTCTCTCTCTTCCTTTGCCAGCTCAATGACGGGCAGTTCACTGTGATCCAGCTGGTTGGCATGCTGCGTGGCATCGCAGCAGGCATGAAGTACCTGTCAGACATGAACTACGTGCACAGAGACCTGGCTGCCCGTAACATCTTGGTCAACAGTAATCTGGTGTGTAAGGTGTCTGATTTCGGCCTATCTCGTTTCCTCGAGGATGACCCTACAGACCCCACTTACACCAGCTCCCTGGTGAGTCAGAGTAGAAGTGTGTGTACGTGTTTCTGTGTGTGTGTATATTCATGTTTGAAAGCAATGTTTAAAGGTGCTACATGTACTGTAACATTGTAACATCAATACTTCACCATTATGCTAATTCTAGTCCTCTTTACAAATGAATCCATAGCATTGCTAAGTATGAGTGTATTCAAATAGATTCTGTTCCCACATGACCATTATGGGTAGACGGAGACTTTCTTTTTCACTGTGGATGGCAGGTGCAGGTAGTAAAGATAAAAACAGTTAGGGTTAGAAGAAACAATGGATTACAAAATATATATATTGCAGCTAAATTAATGTTTCAGTCACAAAAGTACCTCAAAAGGGCAGAATTATTATGGTGGCTATATAAAATGTTGCTGCGTAATTCTACTAAAGCTGTAGCAGATTGCAAGACATTTTGTAACGTACTTAGCCTACAAATTACCGGAATGTATGATATGTAAGCTCAATTCTTGCTCTGATTCTCACATCTCACAAATAAGTAAAATTGGCAAAGCAGGTCAAGGCACATAGGATAGGGTCCTTTGAGATTGAGCATAATTGTAATAAATGAGCATGAGCTCTAGTACAAAGATAGGCGGCATCCTTTGGCCTGTATACAGAAGTCTAGTTTGTGTTGGTCAGTTGACTGATCAAAACAGGAAAAGGGCAACTCATCTAAAGCCTTCTGAGTATGTTACAATGGCAAGTCACTTAGTGACAGTAAGCAGTAGTGTTAAAAAGGAAGTGTGTTCTTAACTTTGAGAGACCGTGTTGGTATGAAATACCAATCACCTTGCCTACAGTTCTGGTAGTTATGAAAGGATTCTATGATGGTGATATATCAATGTTAAAAAATACAGTGTGTAGCACATTAAATATTCTTCTGGCTTCATGTGTTTGTGTCATTTTTTGTAACTGTGTTGTTACTAACCGTTTGTGTATGTGTGTTTGGGTTCTACGGCATGCACCCATGTGTTGTGCATCAACACTTCCCTTAGACTGTGTTTTTCTCACCCTCTCTTTCCCTCTTGTATGTGTGTGATTCTGTGTTTGTGCTCCATCCCTCCAGTATTTCATGCTCACCTACTCATTCGCATATCCACAGGGAGGGAAAATTCCCATTCGCTGGACGGCTCCCGAGGCAATTGCCTACAGGAAGTTCACCTCGGCAAGTGATGTGTGGAGCTACGGCATCGTAATGTGGGAAGTGATGTCGTATGGCGAGCGGCCATACTGGGACATGAGCAATCAAGATGTAAGCTGAAATAAAGATTTTGTTGAATTTAATCATTTGTAAGCGCAGGCATTCTGTTTAAATATGCAGCATTAAACAGTAGCCTTTTGCCCTAGAAAATATAAATGTACATATAAAAAACTTTTTTCAACCACTTCTGCCATCATTGTTTAAAAGCCATTCTCTCCCTACATACCCACCCACAACTACCACTCTGATCTTTCTATGGCCCTTATTGCTATACCTTTCCTAAAGCATTTTTCCTGTTTATCTCTGACTCTTCCATCATTTCCCTCATTCATCCTCTTCTGTCCCCCCTCACTTGCTATTTTCATCGACCCATCTCTCTCCTTGTGTTCCGTTCTCCTTCAACGCCGTACTCAGTGATTAGAAGTGATTGTGATTTCTCTGTCATCCTTTCCTCAGGTGATAAATGCTGTGGAGCAGGATTATCGACTGCCTCCACCCATGGACTGCCCCACAGCACTGCACCAGCTCATGTTGGACTGCTGGGTCAAAGAGAGGAACCTGCGACCCAAATTCACCCAGATTGTGGCCACGCTGGATAAGCTTATCCGCAATGCTGCCAGCCTCAAGGTGGTCACCAACAGCACACAGTCTACCGGGTAAGTTGTGATATTTTAATATAAAAGTAGGTTGGTCACATTTAGTAAACGCAAAAACAGTTAACGCAAATGTCATATCTTGTGTAGGCTCGGTGAAGCCTGTGATTATAGAAATAGACTGTGATGCTGTTTCTCTTAGTTTCTCTGGAGGTCCTTGTTGACTTTTATTAGGTGCATTAGTGATCTTCATAAAGAGCAATAAAAAATCATTACGGTTCATTGCATCTTGGATATTAGTGCTGATTGCTTTCTAAAATATTTCTATGGTTTTCTTTGGTCATATGTTGAGGTGACCTGCTGGGCTCTTGTGATGGACCACAGTAATAGGGCATTAGTTTATTGAATGAAGTCACTTGACTTTTCAGTAGTGAGAGTACTACTGGCCAAGCCATTTCATTTGCAGCTGAGCCAGAGCAACTGCAGTAATGATTTCCACTGTGCAAATATTCCTTTTCCAAGTTCACACTGTGTTTGTGAGTCACTCTGACTCAGCTGTAACAATATCTTAACCTCCTGTAAAGTGCATATTTCTTCCAATACAACTCTTTAGTTCTCACAAATGCAGCCTGGGCCATTATGCAAATACAAATTACCATTGCTCAATAGACAGCCCTTACAGCAACTCGTAACCGGGAGCTCAATCAATGATGTCACAGCTACATTTAGCTGCACTACCTTCCTCCGCAACCTGTTTCTTGGAAAGAATTTGGAGGATACAAGGTGGCGGAGTTGAAGCCATAGGGAGGAAGATGACCTACCTATCTGTCCCTGCATCAGGGTCTTTCTGTCTTGAGGGAGGGCTACAGACAATCCTGGTTTAGGCTCAGGGGGGAAACCAGGGTCTCGGTAGGCCACCGGAGTGACGTTCTTAGAAGATTAAGCTTGCGGTTAATTAGCTCGATTAAGACGATGCAAAAAAGAGATGGGAGCGCCTTTTAATTAGCCACTAACGAGATTTAAAACGGGCCAGTGGAGAGGTGGCCTCCTGCCGACAAAGAAAAAAAAGGGAGGAGTGAGAGATGATAGCGCCATCCTGGTCGGCATTGAAGGGTGGCTGGAGGTTAGCTAACACTGCCTGGGATCAAAGTCCTTTGGTTGTAAGTGTCATGTTTACTTGCCATGAATGCATATTGCATTGAAGGTGTAAAGTGGAATGAGCAATGAGTTGTGTTGATGTTAGGTTTCCGGCACTAGAGCCATGAGTCATATCTGTGTTTTTATTTAAGTAAATGCAGAAATTCACACTCTCTAAACTTCTTAAAAACATACATAACCATTTGCGACTGTCAACCACTTTGAATTTAGGCTTGGCCTGTAACTGTCTCACTAGCTGGCTTCCAATATGGCCCTTCTTTCCCGCTGTGTTTCGGCTTGTGGCTCACATGTGGCTACAACGGCTTGGACCCTTTTGAAGCAAACTTTAGAGGAGGATGACTAACAATACTCCATTAAGAGAAGCCAGAGTCTGGCGTTAACAACGGCCTGAGGCCTTGGGCTCCGAAGCACAGGCCTTATTAAAAATCACTCCATCTTCACCACTCAATGGAGCCTCTGTATTACTGTTATTAACTCCCCCTCCATGCCTTTTCTCTTTTCTCCCTCTTTCTCTCTCCATTCCTCTTTTAATTGTTAATGAATCTAATGCCATCAAAAAGGATGACAGGGATCAACAGAGCAGAGAGGAGGGGAGACAGTGGCACTCTTTCTCTTTGCCTGCTCCCTCATCTGATTCTCCTACTTCAGCTCCCCGCACCTCCCTGCCCTAGCGCCCACCCCCGCCCCCCGCTCCACCTCCTCTCTTGTTCATCTGCTCCACTTCTCTCTGAGTTGTAGCACAGTTTTATTAAAACTCCCAAGGTGGCCTCTCTATCTACAGCATTGATCAGCACAAAGGGTTAGGTTCTTCTTTAGAAAGGCCCTTTTGGGCTATCAACAGGTGTGCAGAAACATGCAAAATACACTCAAACACATTTTCAGGATTACACACACACACACACACACACACACACACACACACACACACACACACACACACACACACACACACACTCACAGGTTTGTGAGTCACTCCTTCCGTGTATTGCCAGTGTCCACAGGGTTATGAGTCAACCATGCACACATGTGAAAGACAACTGTGTTTACATTCCACAGACATTTCTTTATTGTCATAAAGCATTTTCCCACAATGTTATTCCACCTCTGTGGAATGATGTTACCGTTTTGTCTGTTCAACTTTGGATGATGTTCCAGTAAGAACATATGCATACATCGTCAAACACATCTGGAGACAATGTACTATAAAGCATATGGCTAATAACCAACTAGTTAAGCTCATGTTCATCTGATTTGAGCTGACCAGGAAAAACTGCAGGAAATCCAGTCTTCTCAGATCACATTTAAACCACATTTGTATGCAGTAGTGAACCGTGACTTTTTAACCTTGGCCCTCTGACCCCCTTTCCCTCGTTGGGGAAAAAAAGCAAACTACCAGCCTATCTCATTGTGTCCTCTCTTTTAGTACTGCAAAAATTAGTTATGGCAATTCCAGTTCTGGAACAACAATGAATATGCCAGTCCATCTTTAGCAATGAAGCAAGCAAACAGCACAGAGAGAGTGAGTATTATCACCAACATCAAAAAACAGCTGATTACTTAAGCAAAATGCTCCTTACAAATAATTGCATCATCACACAAGCTGTGTGTGCACTTCAGCAGAATATGGTGACACCGGGTTGGGGTTCAAAATGCATGACAGCCACCCGCTCCTACCACACAAAACCAACTAAAATTTCATGTAAACCTATACCATGGTGGCTACACATTATGTCAGTGTGCACACAGACAAGTAATCCATTAGCAAAAGACACTTCATAACCATGGATAGTGAACAGTCAGCATGGCATTTTAGAACCCACCACCACAAACAATATTGTTAATAAATTTTTGGATTGGCACAGTGGCCTCTCAAATATATATCCATGTTATGTTTTATTTGAAAAATAAAAAATAAACCTTATTTTACCCTGGACTTGAAACGTCTCTCAAAAGCCTTTCTTTGCCAATTAACTCCAACTTTCTTTTAAAAGTTAATCTTAAAATTGGAATCACTCCTATCCTGCCATCTCTGTCTTAAACAGCTGATACCCTAGAGACAAACCCCCCTTATGTAGTCATGTTATCTAAATTATTTTAATTTATTATTTTGTATATATTTTTTAATATATTTTTTCGCTCCTCTTGCATGCTGTGATAGTAAAATCATAATTACAGTTTTTTTTGTTTTTCAATGGCCACAGAGGATTTAATTGTTGTTCAATATGTAGCTATGTTTGTTAAATGCTGTCTACTGACAAAAACAAAAATAAAATTACAATAAAAAAGTTCATCTTAAAAACGGCCTGGAAAATACATTTTCAACAATGTCCAGCTGTAACGTATTTACTCCTGGCTTCCATCGTTAACCAACAGGCTAGGAAGCTAACTTATCAGTGGTGCTCATGGAAGTATAGGTAGTGATAGCTTGTGATTCGTGTCCCCCCACAGCTGGTGGAAATTGTCACAGAGTTAGCAATAACAAAGCCCACCTATTTAGAGTGAAGACATGAATGAATTTGACCGTCATTTAAAATTAGTCTCTCATTCAACACTATTTCTTGGCCTTTGGACATTTATACCTAGACCACCAATCACAGAGCTGAAAGAAGAACATCTTCTTCCCAGCAACTGCAGGGGCAGCAAAATTAATTTAACCCTTCACATTCTAACACAAACCAAATAGCCAGGTTTAAAGGGTTTATTTCCCCAAACACGTGTTTAGAAATTTACATTGTCAAAATATGTATTGATAAAACATTATCCTTTGGGATATCTTAGGGCCTCTCTGAGTGCCTAGAGGGTCCTGACAGTTTGTACAGTAAGTGGTGCAACTCTATACAACCACTCAGATTGAATTTCATGTGGGTTATTTCTGTTTTGTCAGTTCCCACAACAACAGTGACATCTCACTCCAACATGAAGAACAGGATTCAACAAACACAAAGAGAGCTGTACAGATCTTTCCAGTGTCTGGTTCCTTATAAATTTCAATGTGTGTAGTCATCATTCAAGACCAGATTTGACATCTGCTCTATGAACATACACCACCTTGCCTCACCAGCTGCAGCGCCAGCATCCACCACCCACCATCCACCACCCACCCAAGCCTCCAGCCAGTCTCTCTACAGTCATAAAAGTGACCCCCCCAACCACCCCCTGCACACAACTCCTTACATGTGGAGAAGAGGACAGGGGAGGGGAGAAGAGAGGAGGAGAGGTGGAGAAATGGAGAGGTGGCGCTCAGCGGTGGGCGTTTGGGGGTGAGGTTGGCCGGTTGAGGCAGTAGAGTGACGACCTAAACCCTCTCTCTCTCTCTCTGTTTCTCTTTCTCCCTCCTCCCTCCCCTCTCCCCAATGTAGGGTATCCCAGCCCTTGCTTGACCGCTGTGTGCCAGACTATACCACTTTCACCACTGTGGGGGACTGGCTGGACGCCATCAAGATGAGCCGCTACCGTGACAACTTTGTCAACGCTGGATTTGCTTCCTTTGACCTGGTGGCCCAGATGACAGCAGAGTGAGTTGAGCGGGAGTGGATTCAGCTAATCAGGCCTAAAGTTATTGACTGAGTTGGAAAGTCAAATTAATGTTGTACAGATTGACCTTGAGGGAATAGAAATAGTCTTGTGACTAAATTAAACATGAAAAGATGTGGAAACGAGGCTCTGATTAGGCTCAGACAAGAAATTAATACATAAGAACAGACCTGAAGAATAAAAAAACACATTCCACTGTGGTATATAAGCATACCTTTCATAAGTATGTTTGTTGTGCTATCAAGATAAATCATGCTTTGAAGACACACAGTAACACCTTTTATACTGTTATGTGTTCCAGTATTTATTTACACGTTGTAGTGTATAAAGAAAACTAGTTTAAAAAAGGAAAATGGAAAAGGCAAATTACTGACAACACAACTTGCCAAGAGACGAGAGAGAGCGAGATTAAGTAGTACAAAAATGGGTTAAACACAAGATCCTCTACGCTTTTCCTTCAATTTGGTATGCGTTTGACCAGTCAGGATAGGTTTGCTGTAGAACGGGGAGGTTTATGTAATCAGGAGATTAATAGTCTGCTTCAGAAGACAACAAATCCGATACACAATGTAATGTAGTACAATTTTTAACCAAACACCCGTTGCTGCTTAATTAACTATGATCTTCAGTTTACCTTGACGGGTCACCCACCTTCTGCCGTGTGTACAAACAGGAAATTATGTAATGGAAGTCATGGAAATTGACGGCTAGTGATGATCAAATAAATGAATTAGGATTATAATGATAAATAAATTATCCTCATTAGTTGCATAATAGGCAACGGAGGTGGGGGTAATTTGTTTCAATTTGAACAGGCTGACAGGTGTGGTGTACTGGGGCTCTCTGTTGTCCTTAATGGCCAGTAATTCCTCTAATGTTGCCCATTTATTATCATTTCATCCTCCATCGCTACACTGATGGGGATGGCAAAATATGAAAAAACAAAAAGAAGAACTATTTATTTGTGTGAAATTGTGGTAATGTGCCCTTATTTGGCTTTTGGATGGATGGATGGTGTGTGTGTGTGTGTGTGTGTGTGTGTGTGTGGGCTACTATATGGATGTGTGCGTTTGCTCATGTGTGAGTTAATTGTACTAAAATGGATGGAGCCACAAAGTCATTGCGACAAGCAGAGTGTATGGTGCCTGCATGTAATATTAGATTATCCAGTATTTGTGTGTGTCCGGGTGTATGACTGAACGGAGAGGACGCAGACTGTGGCAGAGCCCCAACAGTCAGCTAATCGCTTCTCCAGACGCCGTCCGCTTTCTCCTCAGCTATCGACTTGGGAAATCAAACAAGCAAGCGGAAAAGAGAGGTTCTCGTGATATAATTGTACAGCGTTAAACCAACATGGCCATGATGATTAGATTATGCCGTTTGACTAATGACGGCCTGAGCAGGTGCGGTCTCCCAGGCCTTTTTAAGGGTGTAGTAATGTCCACTGTATGTCAACAGTTTTCATATTTTCCCACTGCACCCTCAACCTGGGGTTTAGGCCCTCTACTTACTCTAAAGATAACACTGTAGCTGCTGTAAGCATCTTGACTAAAAGACTCATTTACACTTTCTAGTCTTGTTTGCTTGGATATTTTTAAGCACAGAGGAATGTGTAACAGTGGCCACATTAAAGCTGATATACTGACACAGAACAAATGACAGGCTCCTTATTGAGTAATCTGTCAAGTATCATACAAAAAAAGAGGATTTTCTACTTCCCTGTTTCTGTAGCTAAGTGGCAGGCTGGTGTGTGCTCTGTGAAGACTGCCAGCTGCGGAACAGTAGCTTAGTTTGCTCTTTAATCATTAACACACATCACATTATGGCCCCTTGACTACGCTCCTCTTGCCCACCTGCCAGGCAACAGAAGTATGTTGCATTAAGATCAACATTAACTATAGCTGGATGAGTTTTCCCATTTTGTTGACATACCCTCTGGAAGTTATTTTATGGGGGATTGCCAAAGTACTTTCCCTTTTCCCACCTGGTACAGTGTGTATTTACTTGTGGTTGAAAAGCAAAAGTTTCACTTTAGATTCAGAAGTGATGTTTGTCTATTTTTATTTTTTTTTTTACGAGCCACCTGTTCTCATTTTTCTTCTCCTTTCTTGTCACTCCACAGGGACTTGCTGCGGATAGGGGTAACGTTGGCCGGCCATCAGAAGAAGATTCTCGGTAGCATTCAGGACATGAGACTACAGATGAACCAAACACTTCCTGTCCAGGTGTGAGCGACAGAGCACACCGACAGATGTAGTTGAAGGACAGCCAGACAGGAATAGGGGGAGGAACTGTGCCAGAAAGAGCTATTGGAAACCCTCGCTGCCTGACCCATCTCTGCCAATTAGACTTAATGAAACTGGCTTGCAGTGCCTCTGACTATTTTTCTTTCTTTATTACACTACCACGTCCATTACCTGTTCCTGCTTTTTGTTATTCGTCATAGTTTCTTTTTCCATCCAATCAGAATTTGTGTGTATTCGAGAGGAAGAAGAGTTAACCCTCTTATGTCCCATGCGTGCCTCACCAGTTCTGGTGTGGGTTGACGTTTGCATGCATGTGTGTTTTAGTGAAGTTGGCCTTAGCCCTGTAACTGAAAATGTCACACTCTGATCCTCACGCAAGAGCCCCTCCCTGTGACCTCTCAACCCAGCTTTGATGGACGTAATATATAGGAATGAACACCCTGGTATAAATAAGTGAACAAAACATAAAACTAAACAAAAACAGAGGTGTTTTGGAGCCCACAGGAGATGGAGGACTATTCTTTCCCTGATAGAAGTTGTTTTACTGTGCACGTGTGTCGTTCTCCATCTTCATATTGAAGGTGTGTTATCTAAAGGGCACTTGCTGAAGAAGGGTGAGGTGGTGGAAGAGGATATGTGATGGGCAGAGGTCAAAGGTCAAGAGGATGACAGAGTTCAGAAAGGTCCAAGTAGGGCAGCCACATTTTGGACACTTGTTTTGGCTGCTGAATCCTTAATATGTTACCAGATGACATCTTCACCCTGACCTGAAGTGACTCAGGATAGCTCCGCAGCTTTGGATCACCTGCTCATCAACTGTGTATTATTTTTCTTTGTCCACACACCTTTTTTTGTGGCTTTTTTACACATTTTTTTGGGAGATTTGTGGTTTGTTTCAAAATGGCCGGTCAAACCTAAGTAACCCCCGCTGGACGCTATATGTGATTAAGGGGGAGACGAGGACTGTGGCAACACGATTGAAATACCAGTTGACCTTTTGTGTGCGTTTTTGTATGTATGCGTGCGCATGTGTGCGTGTATGTGTGATTAAGTGTGCTTGGATGTGCAGGTGTGTAAAGTTGCACGAGTATACTGTACAATACAGCTTCCGCTATTTGCCACCGTGGAGAATTAACGCATGAACTGAACCATGACAAGGAGCAAATATATCTGAAACAATTACGCTATATTCTGTGGACAACTGTTAAATTTTTTATTGAATCCAAAAAAATGAACTTAGGACATATATATATATATATATATATATATATATATATATATATATATATATATATATATATATATATATATATATATATATATGCAACATGATGAAACTGAGAGAAACCATGATGGACACCTTACTTTCTACTTACTATTATCTGGATTTAGAAATAATCAAAATTCTTGTTTTAATTTCTTGACATCCTGCCCTATGTATTTATTTGTACCTCGCTCTCCAACCCCCTCCCCCCCTTTCCCACCAACACCCAGATGGACTGTATTTGGGACAGTGGACTTGGAACAATCAGAAGAAAGGATTCACCTAATGGATTGCTGATTATTAAACATAAGAAATTGCATATAAATTGGATATTGTATTTTTGTTGTTGTTCTAAACAGCCTGTACATGTTTTGTAACAAAAACACGATAAATAACAAAAGAAAAATGGTGTTTTGACAAAATAGAAGTGTTGTTGTGGAATATTTGATTTAGAGTCAAATTAACAGAAAGCAGAGTAAGAAGAGAGAGAATGGAAAATGTCAGGAGGGAGAGGAGAAGATAAACAACTACTGTCACCCCTTTCCTCTCCGTCTATTGTTATGTGAGTGTCAGTTAGGTGTGTGCCACCTGAACTGGATATTAAGTATCCCCAATCCATTCTCATTCTCAACAGGAAGAGCATCTGTGAACCACTAAGCTGTTACTAATTGTCTTCTAGGCACATTTTTTCCAACTCAAATCTTCCTGCAAACCACTCAAATGCTTCCCTTTATCTAGGTTTTAATTTTACTCATATACCATGGCCTCAAACAATCCCCCAACCTATCTTATGTAGGAGGTTAAGGAGTCATTAGGGGGTAGGTCCAGAGATGATGCAGCCTACCTGCCAATCATTTAAATCGCTCCATCACTCAACCTGCAGTTTGCCTCCCTGCAACAGGATGCTCATCAGTGAATCCAGAGCTGTCAAGAGAAACCTATTGGTCTTTGTCTGTCAGGTTGGTTGCCAATCTGGCATTGCAAGGATACGAGCAGGCAGCAAGCTATCATTATCTCTCTTCATTTCCTGTCTGGCCTGCAATCATCCTGTCTCAGCTCGGACTGCTGCGTGATTAGTACAGTGCAGGATCAACAGCCCTGGCACGCAGACAGCCCCAAATCTGCAGACCCCCTCATCCTAAATGATAGCAGCTGCATCACAGAGACCATACCATTTTTCTCAGAGAGGGATGTTTGAAGGTAGTGGATTAAGGGATGGGGCCACACCACTGGTGTGATTTTCCAGACAGTCTCCATATTGTTGGGGTTGGAGCTGATCAATGCAATATGTGAATATTATTAGTTAGGTGTGTAATGATAACATGATATTAGTGGCCATGCAGTGTGTCTTCCCATTATACTTTTGTGAGCTTCTCTAAAGTTCCTTCAAAAGCCATGAAAGGATAGTATGCAAAACAATGTGTTTCGTCTTTTATATTTTTTTCATCTTTTGTCACAAAGACTTTTTTACTAGTACACTCTGTTAGGGGCTTACTAAAATGTAACAGTTATAGGACATAGTCAAGTAGTAATTTAACTGTTAACTGTCAAACTATACAGGAAATAAGTCTCTCTGGCTGAGAATCAGAAGTGCTGGTATATTTAGCATGATTTGTTGTCAAGATGAGAAAGTGTTGAAAGTGCCTGTCACATGCCAAACAATTTTTTTTTCTTGATGTCATTCTGCAGAATTATTTTGTTTCTCCACAAAACAAGACAACATGTTTATTGGAAAAGAGTGACACAGTCTACTTTTGGAGATGAGAGAAGAGCAGAATTAATGCAATCAGAAGCTCACATTTTAACCCAAAGTCTCTCGGGAATATACAATAGTACTGTCTCCTGCACTCAGCTCAATCATTCAATCAGCTAAGTCACTGCTGCAAAATTGCATTTGGCGCCAAAAAAGATACAGTTGATGAGCATAAAAAGTGGGGGGGCATATGGGGGCTAAACACATTCAGATGGCAGACATGCCCACTCATGAAAAATGGCAGTGCATTGAGGTTCATGAACTATTGATGAGGTGCACATGGTCCGCTGGGGTCTGGAGTTGTGTTCACCAAAGCCAACTGGCCGTGAGTGATGAGCACAACTGGCACTGTTGCACATCTTAAAATGATTAAACTGCTGCCATATCAACTGCAAACAATTAATCTTTAAGTGGATTTTTCACACATTCATGGAAGTTTTTAATATCTCCTCCTGACAGCACACATTGCTGAAAGTAAGATGAACTGTTATGTTTGTGTGTGAGAGAGAGAGAGTGTGTGTTTGTGTGCGTGTGTGAAACAAAAGGAATGCCATTTTATACAGAAACACTTTGATCAGCAGCGTTTAGACTTTGACAGATGTGGTTGTCTCTTTGTGTGCCAATAGGATTCAAACTTTCCCAACATTCCTTCCACCTTTCTTACAGCCTCCACAGATCGTCAAACACACCCACCCTTCCTAAAACTCCTCCACTTACAACTCTAACTTTCTTTTTTTTTGTTGTGTTTTACATAAATATATACAGTACTGCCTTTTCCTTTTTGTCTTCTAACAAGCTCACTCCACATCTGTCTTTTGGCACCTTTAAAAAAAAAAGAAAAACCTCTTCATACAAGGCAGTGAGATGTTTCAGAGAGTGCTGTACATGTATAGTAAACTGCGGGGGACGGGCCAGAGTAAAGTGCTGAGAAATTCCTCTTTGAAAAGCATTAAGATGTATTTATTGGTGCATACACATACACAAGAAATTACTAAAAAATGATGATACGTTCTTGTAGAAATATTTTTAAAAGACTCTTTTGCAATTAAATTATTTACGAAATGTGACCCAATCTCCTGAGTATTTATGTTGTGTTTTGAATTGATAAATTATTCATGCAAATTGTTCTTCCATGAGGTACCACGGCAACACATAATCACACACATGTTCCCACACTCATGTAATTCCCCAAGACAAACACAGTCAATTTAACTGCTTAACATTTATGGCTGTCTTTCACTCCAGTAATCATTACCAGAACTTTGTGTAGTTTTTAATCACAATAACATTTCTTGTTGATAAAGTGGCACCTCAGTTCGCCTCAGTTGAGTTAACACTCTGCTTCAGATAATCATACCACACTCACAGATTTAATATTTCTCTAAATGTGCTTAGTGTACCTGTAAGTACAGGTTCCTTTTTCCAAAGCTCTCTGATTTGATATGTTTCAGACAGGTTTAGCCTGCATTATCCCCCTTGTCTTGGAAAAGCCTGAGGATATTTAGAGTAACACTGTCTGTCATTTTTATTTATTTTTTTTGTAATGCTGTGTAAAGCTTTCATCTTTATAGCTACAGGCACCTGATGAATGGATATTGATCCTTGGGAGACGTTACCCAGAGTTCATGTATTTCTAATGCTCCTTTCAGTTCTTTGCCATTATTGAAGTTAAACACCACTAATCAAAGTAGTTTTCTAAATTTAGATGTATAAATAATGCATACTTTATTAATCTCGTAAGGGGAAATTACAATTTACACTCTGTTGTTATTACACACAGGCCTGATACACACACACGCTCAGTACCTATACATGCACTAAATGGAGAAATGTCAGAGTGAGGGGGCTGCCCATGGAAAGTCAGCCCAAGCAGTTGGGGGTTCAGTGCCTTGCTCAAGAGCACCTTGGCAGTGCCCAGGAGGTGAACTGGCACCTCTCCAGCTACCAATCCACCACCATACTTTGGTCCGAATGGGGTTCCCAACCCAATGCCCTACTGACTGAGCTACTGCCACCCCAAACTGAAGTTAAATTGCACATGTGACAAGAGCTAATTTCAAATCAGATTTTTTTGTGTGCAAAAGTTAACATCAGAACAGGATTGATTTTCTCTCAGCCTCACAAAGTGTGCAAGACACGTGACCAAATCAAAACGTTAGCGATCCATAGAGCCATGTCAATGCCATGCAACACCAAAGCTCCCCATATTGTCTTTTAAGCTCACTAATTTATATGAGCTCCTCTCATCTCTGCAGGCACTGAGCCAACACTCTTGTTTTTCCAGACAAAAAAGGGAAAGATGCTCAGATCATAGATTCTACCTCATCCGCCCCTCGCTTTGTCCCCTGGCTCTCCCTTTCCCTGTCCAATTAAATACAGAGCCTTGGAACGGGTGGTCTCGGTGTCTGGGTAGAGCAGATATTTTTGAAACGCTCCCCCCTAGATGCGCTCAGAGAAGTTCCAACAGAGGATTATGTGGGTTCTTTTTGTGTTGCAGCAGGCAGAATAATTTCATCTCAGATTTCCCCAACTTCTACAGCTTCTTGATCTCCACTGTTTTTGCAGGTGACAAACACACTGTATCGAAGGTCCAGCAGCATTTCACGGACAAATAATCAGCATTTTCTTGGCACGACTTTGGCAGAGGAAACTTAAAAATCCCAATGTAAAGAAACAAAATTAACTATGACTACTGTGTGCATCCTGAGACAGACCAGGGACCATATGATCAGTTTGGAGTTGTTTTGGCTAGCCCAGATTGTGGTTACTCCTTACTTGATACGTAGTATAATCTGTCAGTTGGAAGTAAATATGGACCAATGCCAAGATGAACTGGAGCACTGTTTACTTTCCTACAACTATTGACATAGTGTCACATTAATCCAAGCTGGAGAAAATCAATTGTATAAGGGCCTCTTTCATCAAAATATGCCATATATGCATTGGGGAATTATTGAGACGTCAATTAAGATAAATGTATAATCCCTGCATGGTCAGTAAGGCCACATTAGCATAAATATCGCAATGAATTAGCATGTCATAGCATGTCTCAGCCAAATGTCGTGCAGGACGAGGATCAATGCGAAACATGATCACACAGCAACATAAAAAAAAGAAATCCGCTCTCTTAACCCCTCCTTACTCACTCCTTCCCCTCATTTCCAAAGCCAAACTCTGTCTCACTTTATTGTCTCTTATTCCCTACAGACGATCCCTCACTCTCCCCCTCTTCTGAGCTCCCCACTAACACCCCCTCACCCGTTCTCTGTCTACTTTTTCAACCTCTCCCATCTCTTTTGCCATAATCCCTCTCTCTTACTTTAGCTTGGCACAGCTAATTGGTCACGTCTGTACTGTGACATGGGGACCTGACATAATTGCTGGACAAATAGAAAGGCATTTAGCTTCGAACCTGTCTCAGCTAAGCTGTACACAGACACCAGCCGACTGGAAAGCCTAATTACCACTCCAAGCCTGCAACTTGCTAATTGGCAAATACTTCCAACAAAGAAATGTGTGTGCCTTTGTGCATGTGTGTGTTTGTCGGCACCTCTGTTTCCTTCTTTTATTTAAGGGTCCTATGAAACAAACCATTAAAAATAAAAGAAAATAAAGGAATACGTATGACGAGTCATCAGAAAGATATGCCTACAAGAGTAACATAATGTGTAATTAATTTCCTTGAATTTCATTTGGAATGGTCATCTGTGGAGTGTCAGTTTTAGTGTGTGATACATCTACATTTCTTGTTGTTGTATTATTTTGCTGTTTGTCATGACGGTGCTAATTAAATGCCCCCTTTAAATTGCTTAGCTCATTCCAGACTTTCTCCACACACCATGCTTTTGTTTTTTTTTATCTCCTTTGTATACCACTCTTCAACACCCCCACACATGCACTCTCTTGCAGAAGGATTGAACTGATTATCACTTCCCAGTTTTTTGATTAATTACAGTTACTTTAACAATATGTTCTTTTACAATATTCATTACGTTTGCAAAAATTTTGGCATGTTTCTTCCTTTATTTGTCTTGGCTTTTTAGACATTCATGACTATAAATGGATGAATGAAAAAGTAGCTATGAGTTATGATTAGTCTCACACACTGTAACTAATACAAAGCATTTTTAGAAATAGTCAAGTAATTTGTGCAGAACATAGAAACACTCAATATTTTATAGCTATATATAAATAAAGTAAATAAATATGTCTATAACAAAAGAACATTTAACTTTCTCCAGTGGTCCAGATGATCACGTCTATTCAAAGGAACATCAAAAAAGATGATTTCCCTTCTAAAACCCCTGAAATATTTGCCCACCCGCTCACATCGCCCTGTTCCTCAAAAAGGGGACCGACCTTTTCTGCCCCAGAACAAGCATCCTATTGTTGGGTGTTTGGGTGCAGCTGCATGGTCTTTCTGTCTGATGGGTTGAGCATGTCTGCCAGGGAAACAATATTTGACAGGACTGCACCCGGGGACCGTGGGGTAACCTAGAGTTCAGGGTCAAAGCTGGGCGCTTGGTGGGAATCTGTCACATGTAAGAGGTATGGCAGCCTTCAGGTACGGCGAGGCCATTTAACAAGCACATCAAAATGCCGCCATGGAAAGATAAGATGTCCTCATGGCTGCAGTTATCAAGATAGAGCCTTAATTCACTGTAAACAGAGTGTAATACTAGCACAACAATGCATAAATCACATGGCCTAGCATGAAACCGCACTGAAGTGAGCATGCTACTCAGGGGAAAAGACCTCACACATACAGCAATGCATACACGATGCTCTGCAAGATAATGATTCTGCTTTCTTCCAGGCCCCTGCTGTGCTTGTGTCCTCATCATAGTTCAGCAGATGTCTAGCAGGCTTGTGTGTCTTTCGGAGAGTTTTTTTGTGCCCTATAGTGTTTGCAAAAGGCTTCAGGCTTGTTTCCTTTACAGAAATAAAACAGTGCAGTGTCACTAAGCTAACCAAAAACAAATTATCTCAATATAGAAATGGTAATCTGTACCTCCTTGAATTTATTGATATGTTTAAGACTCTAAGCTTAAGGATGGGCACTGATATGTAGAACAGCACAGTCAATAGGAGACAAATGTATGAGTTAATCTTTTAATCAGCTGATTGACCTATCTGCAGGAGCCTTTTTGTTGACTGTGTATCTGTCTGTACCTGTTACCGGAAAATAAATCATTGTACCGAATGAAAATCAACAACAAGCATTCTCAGTTTAGGTGACATAATCATGAAGAATAACTTCACAGCAAGCATCTGATGGCCACTATTTCTTTGATGTGAATATTTCAGCCACACCATTGATAATCTTGCTCACCAACTAAAAATAATTGATAGCGTGTGCTTTGCACAGAGAGACGGTCATGACATCACAGAGTCAAGGTCATTTTTCCTCTCGATTGGTGTCATCGGTAGGCATGAAGGGAAGGGCCTTGTTCCTGCCTGACATCTCATTAACTGCTTGTCGATATTTATCAGTCTTAATCAGAGCTGTGGCAGGTCTGGTGTGATTACTTCCTGGCTGGGAAAGCAATCACACCCCGTCCTCCCCACTGTCCTTGATTTACAGAGGGAAAAAAACAGTCTACCATGTTTGAGGAAGTTTGAGAGGGCCAGGGAAAGAAGAGTTGAAAGAAGCAAACTCCCAGCTTTTGCCTAGTAACAGAGTATTTGTTTTCTCTCTTGAAAATTCAGTTAAGGTTTGTATTATTTAGTGTCCGCAACAAACGAAGGGGCTTTAGAAAACTGTTGATATTTTACTTCTCAGAAAAGCTTCACATTCTGGCCACAGGATTTTTCGAATACATTCAGAATGGTAATGATTATTGCCATGACTGTTTTCCCCCATCAAAACACATTTATTTTGTCTGTGAAATCAACATATTGTCTAACTTTGAAGTGATACCCAACATTATTATTTATATTAATTCTACTGAGGTTTATATTATCAATTATTATCAATAGAAAAGATATCAAGGAGACGGTCGATAGTCATTTAAATATTTTTGACAAATTGCACCTTAGTACTGTGTTTTAGATTAGATTCTATTTTGAACATGTAAAAAAAACTAAGAAAACAAAATAATACCCAGCAAATGACATAATTACGTATTTCATGTCTGAAAAAGAGGAGAAAGAAGTGAATTCTTCAAGTCCTACCCATTGTTTGTATTTGATCAATAACCTTAATGTTAAACATAAATGTTCCAATTTCCCGCCCCAGTGCTCACCAAACACACACGATCAAATCAAACCAAACAAAAATGAAACATTCAAAATAAAACAAGAACAAAATCATCAGAATGAATCAAACAAAGCAACACAAATCAAAATAAATTAAAAACAAGCTATAGGTCCTGTGTTCTGTCTTACTATGCTCCTGCTCCGATTATCCATCTCCTATCCATTTAATGTCATTTTCAAAAATGTATTTGTACTTGTTAAATGTTTTAATTCCCTTACTACAGTTGTCCCATAAATTAACTCTTTTGACTGTAATACATTGACATTAGGCATTAATCCTAGTTGTTTCTTGAACATATACATTATTTTTATCCACTTTAAGGTGACCGTGGGTGTCCAAAAAAATGTATTATTATTATTATTATTATTATTATTATTATTATTATTATTATTATTATTATTATTATTATTATTATTATTATTACATTCCTCTCAGATCATGTTGACACAGAAATAGATGTTGAATACTATTATATAATACATATGTTCACAGAAAATAAGTGCAGCGGGTAAAATAAACCGCAATAATAATATAAATAATAGAAAACTGAATTCAAAATGCAATTAAATATTTGGTCCTGATAATTACTACATTTTCCACTAAATTTATTTTTAAAGGCCAGGAAAGAAGGTATGTTGAAGCAGGTAATGGCCGATTCTTTCCAGTGCCTTCCACGATCAAAATATTGAACCGGTTCACAGAACACCCGAATTTGCAGTCTAAAGCAGTCGGAAATATAGTCATCACACAATCAATGGGAGGGCAAAATAATCCCCCCATACAACCCAAAGCATCAACAATATATATTGTATATATATTATATTGGGGTAAGGTCCGTCTATACGGAAAGAAGAAATGGAACCCTTGTCTTTAACGTGTTTCCAGCATTTGGAAAAACCTCTTTCATATGTGTGCTGTACTGGTATGGTACAAATGTTGGACACAGTTGACCCCCTAAAAGTCTGATCAAGGGAGCAAATTAATTTTTTGTTCACACACAAACTCCAGTCTACCATCACGTGTTCTGTCTTACCCCTTGACCTCACTAAGGACCTCCTAAAAGGCCAAATCGAAGCAACCTAATGTCAGGTGGCAGACAGACAAAAGTGAGGCAATGGGGGGTGTTGGTTAATGTGCGAACATTCTTATGGGCTGCGCAGCTGTGTGGGTTTGATGGCCAGTGAGATGTTTTTAATGTGGAACCGAGTGTCAACTCATTACAAACTCTGCTTCACCTCTCTGCCACTGCCAATGACCTGTAAACAGTACGAGTTGCCCGGATTGGTCGTAAAACAAAGGCGGAGGCTAAAAAAATGCAGCTTAAATGTCAGGCAAACGCAGCAGGAACACCAAAGCGCTTTCTGTCCAATAAAATAAGATGAATTATGAAAATTGGGACATTGTCCGATTTGACAGATTAAAGGGACTCACCGTGTCTGACCTTTTTTTTCTTCCTTTGGCTGTTACGTTTGCTGCCTTCGCTCTGCGACGCTACATCGATTGCATCACCGGGCTCAGAACCAATCACAGCCACTCGGTCACAGCAGAGGATTCTGACTGGACAAAAGTGACTGATGTATGACGCGCCTGCGGCCAGACGCTCGCATCATGGCGGACGGGGTCATACAAAGGCCAGATCGTGATGCATCTTGGGTAAAATGTGTCCTCTTTTCCTAGTAGGAGGGCAGTTGTGAAAGCCGAAATGTAGGACAGCTGGTAAACAGAGAAGCCATCATTCTGTTAAACAGGACACTGATTTAAATAAACTAATCAGACATTCACGCTTTAAGGATAGTTGTTGCCCTCATGCTACACCAGTTAGCGTTGTGTTTAATAGCTGTATTGAGACAAGCCTAAACACACAGTACTCACATATCGCTCATTAACAAAGATTTGCATCAAGCCTAATTTAGCAGAGTGCGCTATCAGGGTGTAAATGATGTCCAATGAAGAACAATAAAAGCTTTCAATAGAAGCATAGTTAGCGCAGGCAATTGCCTCTCATTACATTCTAGATCGTTAAAGCCATCATATTAAACACATGGAAAATGTGAAATAAAAGCTATGCTTCACACATCAAAGGCTGCCCATGAACTCAGCTTCTATAATAAGATTAGTAGGTGCTAATTTGTGAGGCAGTATTATCTAGTACTACTGTATGTATGTATTAATAGCAGAAGAAAGAATGTCAGACTTTAAAGGAAATTGGTTGTAAGAGCATTTTTACAGCAGTGTTTTGTTTGTGCTGCTTTTCTCATCTACTCTTAATCCTTCTCCCCTTAATCCTACACTTAATATTCTTTTATTGGTGTGGACAGTGACAGTGAATTTCAGCTATTCTAATCAGTGTAGTATAGTTGTCGAAACTAGTTCAGTAAATAAAATTCCCATTTTAGTGACCTTAGAATGTTGACATCATGTGCTCGCCAGTTTTACATCCTTCAGATGGTTGCACTTGCACTGGATAGATATGTACTACTGTGTGCGTGTATGTGTGTGGTCCTACCTCTGGCTGTTCATGTTTACTTTCAAGTCTTCATTCTCAGCTGCAAACGTGTGTGTGTGTCTTTAGAGGAGATGGTTTTGCTGTGTTGACATAAGAACACCATCCCGCTTTGATGGGAGCAGAAAAAAGGATTAGCTGCTCGTTTAAAAAAAACAAACTAGACACGCTTGACAACAACAATACAAGCACATCTCCTACCACACATGCTCCAGTGGTCCCGTGTGATGTGATAAAAACCATCACATAGGCTGAGAGGCATGGCAGACAGTTGGAAGACATTCACAGACAGCTCAGTCCCCTGGCACACTGTGTACCACTGAGTTGAAAAGAAGCAGCTCCTGCACCCTATAAAAACTCCATTCACCTCATTTCCATGAACAGTGTGTGTATGTATTTATTTTCTTCATATTTTACTTTGATTTGATGTTCTACAGTGTTCTAACCCTAGATGAATATATCCTATTTATGATATTGCCTCTGCAGTGGCTGCATGGCAATTAAAGGTAACATCCACTTTTGGGATCTCATACAATGTCTTTAATGCATCAACTGATCAAGTTAATGTTTAAAATAAATTAATTTAACTTTATTGGTGTAGCCACTAATCTTCAACCTGCTACTTTAGGTAGTGATTAAAGGATTTAGGTATGGGTTATGTCCACAAAAGTTTATGTACAATTCAATATTGCTGTTACCTGTAAGAAAACCACCAAATAACAAGGTACAGAAGTCTCAGAATTGCACTGCAACATTTGTTTGTGATGGAATGTTTTTTTCCTATTAGTATTAAATGCCATACATATTCTTAACAGTTGACCCATGTACATTATTTTGGTGCCAGTGGCTGCTAAATTGCTCTGCTTACAGCACTTTAGAGGGTCACATCTCCTTGCTCAAGGACAGAAAAATAGTGAGTTTGAGAGGCAAACAAACATCTCATACACCTTCCTGTTTAGAGATTCCAAATCTGTTTGAACTGCCGACCCTCTGGTCAAAAGCGCAGCTCTCTCTCTGTTAACTTGCCACTGTGTGGGGTTGAGGTAATGCGACCGTGGTTGCTGGCTGAGGCGACTTTTTCCTAAGGACACACACCCTCTCACTGGACTGGTGATTATTGCCTGACTTTATTGCCTCTGCCAGGGAACACACAGATACTGATGTTTTTCTCAGAGGACTTTGAGAACAGTGGAGGGGAATTGAATCAATTTGATGACAGTGGAAAGGCGGTGATTATGGTAACATGTCTTTGTAATGGCAAAAGAGAAAAACACAGCTAAACTCTAAAAGGGGCACTTATTGTGTGAATGCTGATTCGGCAGCATTCACAGCAGGGGCGATTCTAGGATCAGACATTCAGGGTGGCTTAGCCCCTAATGATAATGTGACATGGATACAGTGCCTTGCAACTGCAGGCCGGGCCTTCTTGGTTGGAGTTTGCACGTTCTTCCAGACTATCTTTGACATACTATACTACTTACTATTTTCAACATATTTTACCATGACTTTTTTTGACAAACTATACTATGACTTTATCACTTTTTCTGACATTATTATTTTATAGCCTTTTAATGGCTTTTTGACATTCTATACTACGATTTTTTTCAACGTACTGTGTTTATGGCTTGGTGGTTAGCACTGCCCCAACAAACACCAGCTAATAAGAATCACAGACTATGACCCTTGGTTAATCCCAGTCTGGGCTGGGCCTTTTTGTGTGGGTTTTGCATGTTCTTCTATGTTTTCAACAAACTATACTATGACTTTTTTATCACTTTTTTCAACATACTGTGACATTTTTCTGCATAATATACTTTTTCATGACTTTTGTCGAAATACTGTACTTTGACTTTGTAACGCCTTTTTTGACATGCTATAGTATGACTATTATCACTTTGTTTTGAAATAGTACACGTTGACATTATATCACATTTTTTAACATACTATACAAAGACTTTTTAATCAGTTTTTTCAACATACTGTGACATTTTTCTATTTAATATACTATACATTTTTATCACTTTATTCAACATACTATGACTTTTTTCTGTCATATTATACTGTGACCTTTTTATAAATTTTTCGACATAATCTACTATGACCTTTTGATGTGTTTTTTGTACACCACGTTATTTGGTGGCACAGTAGCTCAGTGTTCAGCATTGCTCCAACTACCACCAGCAAGTAGGCACAGTCCACACTCCTGGTCCGATCCCCAGTCTGGGCTGTGCATTTTTGAGTTTGTATTTCCTTCTGAACTTTCTTTGACACACAATACTATGACTTTTTGAACACATACTATGCCACTATGACTTTGTTATCATTTGCTTTTCAACAGAGTATGCTTTTTTTTACATGCTATAATATGACTTTTTGACATACTTTATTATTTCTTATTTCTTATTATATACTTTTTCATTACTATTGTTTAACAAACAATACTGTCTTTTTACTCACTTTTTTTGACATACTATACTATAACCTTTTCACTTTATTTGACATACTATACTATGACTTTTTATGACATACTATCACTTTTTATCACTTTTCCCGGTATACTACGCTATGACTTTTTAATGGCTTTTTTTGACATACTACACTATGACATGTTATCTCTTTTGTCAAAATAGCATACTATGAATTTTCTTGATATACTGTTCTTTATCTTTTAAACTTATTTTTCGACATACTGTGACTTTTTTCGACATACTATGCTATGACTTTTTTATCACTTCATACGCCATACTATACTATGACTTTTTTAACACTTTTTTTCAACATACTATAATAGTACTTTTTTGTCAAACTATACTATGTCCTTTTTCACTTTTTTAACGCCAGCAATTGGCACTGTTACCCCTGTTTCAATCAGCAGTCTGGGCTGGGCATTTTTATGTGTTGAGTGTACACGACCTTTTGGACTTCCTTTGACATACTATACTATGACGTTTTATGACTTTTGTTAGACATACTATTCTATGACTTTTTTATGAATTTTGTTAGACATACTATTCTATGACGTTTTGTTACTTTTTTTGACATAGTATACTATTACTTTTATATCATTTGTTTGACGTAAATGCTATAATATGACTTTTTATCACTTTTTTTTCAAAATGCTACACAGTGACTTTTTGACATACAATATTATTACTTTTATTACTTTATTCATGATTCTATTTCATGACTACAATAACTATACTATAACTTTTTCCATCACAAAGCTCCGTAGCGGCTTAAACAACTAGCAACTGCTGCTCCGAATCATGTGATGCTAGGACCAGCCAGTGGTCTCCTAGTTTCATAAGATATCTTAGATTTTGGTGGGCATACATTTTCGTACAATATCATACGGACCCGTACATCAGAACGCCTTTCTCTGTGAATATGTATGCTGTAAAAAAACAATGGTGCAAATGCAAAACATTTCTTACTCTTTATTTTGCATCCTTGTCCTTTTTTAGCTATTTATACTGCTTCAGGTGCTTTTGGTGCTTAGCCATCTTATTTATGCATTCATACTCCATTAAACCTTAAAATGTTTCATTAGGAGTTTTATAAAACTTAGATTATTACTTAATATTGAACACAGCTGATTGACATTTCCTAATACAGCCCACCTATTTCTTATTTTACCAACTCATTCATAACTTTTTCTCTTACTTCTTTCTCTTAATTAAAGCACAAATTCAGTTTAACTTCAGCTTTCACAAAAGCTTGCTTACAACATTGGTATTATTCAGCTTTTTGAAGACATTTTTATTAATTACATTTTTTTAAATTGTACACACTATCCTATGAGTTCACCTTCTTACACTTATTTAGTGTATCAACAGCTTTTCAAATAACCTCAAAATATTTCACCTATTTTGTATACATTATTGGTGTTATTCAATATTTGAATGAAATACATACTAATTAAAACCATTCCCACTTTTCCAAATATTCTCACTACTTCACATTCTTCTTATTCAATTATGCCAGCAAACCAGTTTAGCTTTAGCAATTTTTCAACATTAACAAGCATTTTCTGCAGGAAATGCATTTTGTAGTTTCTCACTTCTCCCCTCTTTTGTTGCCTCCACTTTGATCCAGAAGGCCTTTGCCCCCCTCTCTCGCCGTTTGCTCCTTCCTTTTAATCCTCATCACCATCTCCCCCCTGCTCTAAGGTTCAAAGAGCGGTCATGTTTATTAAAATGGAGTTCAGATTTGGTAAAACATTATGACGAACTGTTGGTTCATTACAAAACTTTCCCTCACTGCAACCATATTTCTTTCTCCAATCATTCTCTCCTATGCGTCCTCAACCATTGTCATCCATCCCTGCAGACATCAACTCATGACTGTAAAAAATAAGTGTGAATACTATTAATCTAGCCTTAAGGAAACACTGCATATGGTGTATATTTCTTCCCACCCACTATTTCAATTCAATATGACAGTTTGCTCACCTGAATGCTTCCTACATTTTCAACCCTAATCCTAACCCATTTTTAGCAGGCTTGTTAAACATAACATAACTAAAATAACTTCCAGATGTTTTATTTTAACATTACAGTACTTCAACTACTCCACATTCTGTTTGGACAATGAAGATTGCAACCTAGTGTTGAGTGTGGATGACCACACAGAAAGGTACAAAAGCAAATGTCAAATGTCACTATCAACACATGCCCAATAACCCAATAATTTGTATTTATTCCCTGAGTGCTGAGTGTTTACTACAAAAAAGCTAAAAGTCCTTGGGCAATAAATACAAGATTAGACCATTATGCTCTGTTCTAAAAAAGTAAGAAGCTTTTTTGCGGAGAAGCTAGATGTGGCACGGGTATGTGCAAGGTGCAGAAGTGAGGGCCTGTGAGTGACTGCCAACTGTAATGAATAACTTTCAATCAAGCCACAAAATGGATTCACACACCTCTTGGAAGGGTTTTAGTCATATAATTGCTGTTAAGAAGAAAAGCTATTCGGATTACTTTGTAGGAAATTTATTACAATCTAATAGGGTTCATCAGTGGTAAGCATGAAAAAAACATTTAACCTTGTGAAAGATGGAATGTCTCTTCAAAAACATCTTTAACATAATTTGTATACACCTAAGATCAGTAAAAGTTAATTTGTTTGAGTTTTGAAAATTGTCAAGGTTAATCAATCAAGCTGAATTAAAGTTATAGTTTCATTAATTTTATTACACCTGTAGACTTAACTGTGAATTTAATATATAAAACCATAAGCAGTACATTTTGAGAAATTTGGAAACATATGTCTGTGCATATACAAGCTAGTTCAGCTTACTTGCTCAAATTTGAGTATTTTCATTATCAGATGATTGTACATTTTACTGCCTGACAAACAACATAAACTCAAACCTCATAAAAACAACAAAAAAACAACGTAAAGGTAAGTACCCCACATATCCAAAAATGTTTGATGAGTGATCTGCTGGATTTCTAGAATATCACAAGACTGTAGAAGTAACTACCTTAAGTAAGATTACTTGAGAGAATCACAAACAATTTTTACCTTAGGACAGGGTTGGCTCCTACTACTCTGCCAGTGCTGTCTTGGGGTTGAAATGGGCGCGACATAAACTGGATATGCAAGAATGATTTGTGTTCACCTGCTCTTGTCATATGTATTAGATTGATTTGCTTTTATTAAATTGTCAACAAACACATTTGTGGAAAAATACCCATACTACTGTTATATCTTGCAAAAATGCACATTAAATAAACCAAAAATTAAACCAAAAAAATTAAAAATGAGAAACTGCACCCCAGAGGCAACTGCCACTCTACTTTGTCACCTTCGCTGTTAGTCTCCCCTGTGTGTCAGTGAATGAGCACAACTGAACCTGTCCCAAGCCAGTTAACCTGATAAGAACAGTTGCGCCAGCTGGCATGATGGGAGGGAAAGCTATCCCACTCCATCTCCAGTTGACGCTTAAAGCTTGCCATGCCACACAGTGTGAGCGTGCAGGCACGCTTGGCCCTGTCCTGAGGCAATCAAGCTGCTTTGGAACAGGAGGATGGAGCCACATCCTGTCTTTGCCTCCAGCAAGTAATCAAAACACACCCAACCTCACCGCAAAGCTACTAAATATAAGTTTTAGTAGCATTATATAATAATTCTGTTGAATGATTAGAGGCACTGGATATCAAAGTGTTTGAAACTGTTGATATTAATGTATATTTATAGACATTTTATTTAAAAAACATTTTTTAAATTTGGCAGGATTTGAGGACCCCTTAGGGGTCACGGACCGCCTGGTAAAGATCTCTGGCTTAGAGAAAGCATTACAAAATTTACATTTAACAACATTTCACACAGGTTTTGCCCTGTAACAGGCTCTAGGGTTAAGGGTCAAACGCCAGTTACAAGTGAAAGTACACACAACAAGTTGACAAATCAAAATTACATCATGTCACCTGAATGACTCTGGTGCTAAAGGCTTAACAGTGCTCTGCCTTGCCATAATATAGAAAACCAGAGGTTCAAAGGAAAATGACGATGTGATGATAGTCACCATCAATATACAGTAGAATGAACCTCATCTTATAGTATAATCTGCAGCCATGTAAACGATCCAGGGCGACCTGTGGAGGTTACAATACAGCTATTGAAATAAGAATCTCATAACACCTGCCCAGTTAGAAGTTGAAGGACAACAGCCAGTCAGTAGCAGATTGTCTGGATGCAGCAAATGAGGTTGATGACATCTTCCAGGTCACTGGAGACGGCAGCAAACCAGAACTGAATCAGCACAGCCAGAAGTGGGAGCATGGCTTCTAAGAGTGGGTTGCATTCACACTAGTGCCAGCTAATCTACAATAAATTTCATCCAACAGGCAATATAGGGATGTTGTAGTTCTAGTTGTGTAGTTAGGCTAACCATTATTGCACTGCTCCTCTTTTTACACACACACACACACACACACACACACACACACACACACACACACACACACACACACACACACACACACACACACACACACACACACACAGACTCCAAATTATTATTGTTAATTTAGTTGCACCTAAATGTATATATATATTTACATATAAATGTTATGTATATGTCTTAATTGTTTAAAAAAACATATAGAGCCAGAAAAGGGCAGAGAAAGATTATAATGAGCATGTGCTATAGTTACGGACAGAGCAAACTTTTTTTGTGCAAAGTTTGCACCTCTTGTGGGAATGAAACGGCCACCATATTTAGATTCCTTATCCAGTGTGTCTATCAATGTTGAAACTCTAGCATGCTAAGGCGGAGAAAGGTCAGACACAAGCTGACATTGTTGGCCTGTCTGAACCAATGGGGAAACATCACTAGGTCATAGCCAAACTGGGAGCATGGCGCCAGAGGTCAGCATGCCGTTTAGCTCCCATAAGGGTACAGGACATGTTGTGACCTTGCACCCCAGGGTGCTCTGTTCTATGAACATGTAGCCACCCTTGAACTTAAGCCCTGTCTGGTTCAGACAGAAAATGATAGCAATTACTGCACCCACATCTGTTCATTCTAGCATCTTTTTGTCTCCTTTTTCCTCCCAGTCCGACGCCCCTGAGTTGTTAAACAGTGATCCAGTTTGAGGTTGACCATTCAAGTTCTGCCTGATTACTGTCACTGTGTATAAAATTTAATATAAAATTTAGTTTTTTTAACACTAT
The DNA here is from genome assembly GCA_013375575.1 of Percina caprodes. Taxonomy (NCBI): domain Eukaryota; kingdom Metazoa; phylum Chordata; class Actinopteri; order Perciformes; family Percidae; genus Percina; species Percina caprodes. The sequence goes on along the minus strand of JABXJD010000004.1, from coordinate 5,636,131 downwards.
CAAAGTAATATTGAGTTTAAAAAAACGAAAACACATACAAAGCTTTGACATATCTACTTATCTTATCATCTAAGTACACATGTCAATTAACCAATCAATTAAAAAAAAATTTAAGTATAGGTTTTTCCTTCGTTAACAAGAGATACCAAGGTGTGCATGTGAGTTTGTCCGTGTACTTCTGTCTTTGTAAGTCTTTGTGGCTTTAATTAATGCAATATATCAATACAGTATGATATTAAATCCAAAAGATAAATCAATGATTTTATTATGACAGCATAATAGTACATGATCTACAACTATTCCACCTTTGTAACTCAATAGTCTATACAACTCAATATTGTTTCATTCGCCTCCCTCAAAGACTGGTACATTATCCGAAGCCATTACCTACCTCTTTCCAATTCAAGCTTACTTTGCCCCAAAGTAGAATAAAACACGATTAATGATTTCAATTACTCTGACCCTGCTTGCCGTTTACAGTGCCTGAAGTCTGGGCAAGGGAGCTGTGCTGCATAAAAGCTGATGGTGAAGGACATTTACTAGGGGAATGATTCAGTGAGAGGACTGGTAGTTTGTGCTGGCTCATCAGTGGGGGAACAGAGCTTCTCTTTGTGCTGGGGCCTTCCTATTGTACAGCTTGGAAACCACATTGTAGATTCATGGTGCTGATGCTGCTGGCCTGCCATTCTCTTTTATACATCTCAGGATGGGATACCTGTATAATTGGGCTGATGGAATTTCAGAATTAGCAGAATGTCTTAAAATGTAGGAGGTAATGCAGAGTGAGAATCATTTGGTACTAAAGTATCATAAAGGCAAAGATGGAGGATGGTTGTGTATATTTATCCTCAACTTGGGCTAAATTAATAGTTTATGCAAAGCACAGTTTCTATTACAGAGCGTTTCAGAACCTTAACATTACTAAAATTATTATTTAATCTTGTGTCATCAAAATGTGACCTTAAGTTAATGCTCCAACCAGATGTGGAAGATCCAATAATTAGGAAAATTAGTTTTATTCACTGGCACTCAATCTCCTTCCATATGCATAATTGTTCATCTTCTCATAAAATGGGGAAATATTAAAATGCTGTGCAGAGTCAGCATTGTACAGTATCATAATGGAATCTCATTGAGCCAACCCAGTTGATTTTTTAGAATGTGATCAAGCAACATCAGAATGCAGAATGTTAGTTTTTGTTGGTTTAAGTTACTTTACAGGCCAGGGTGACCAAATTGTAACAGTTAGTGCATATTAAAATGTAATCAGATGACTCCCAAAAGGTGATTATTTCAGTTTTGAGCCCTCTTATTGACAGTTTGGTCAAGTCTCTGGAACAGAATGATTGTTGAAATTACATGCATTGACCATGATGCCAAATGAATGCTAATGTTGCTTTGTGTCTGCTAAATGTGAAAGCTGAAAATTGTTTGCTAGCCCATTTGCCATGACATATTTACATACCTCCAACACTAACCACATCCAAAGTTGATTTAGTATACTAAAGCAATTTTTGAGATTATGTTGGGAAAGGTCTCATCAATTTAGGGTTGCATGGTTGAGAAAAAAAGAGAGAGATGGATAGAAGAGAAGAAGAGGTTTTATTCCTGCAGAGTTTCAATTTGAAAACGTGCCACCTGTACTTAAAATGCATGCACTCTTAGTACTGTATGGTCATTTTGTTAAAAGGATAAACCACATTAAAAGAAGATGAAGCAGGGTGACAGAATGTGACGAATGCTTTGAGAGATTTCAATTTGGCTTGAGGTCAGAAAATATTACCTTTTTATTTTCATCTTCATGGGCGAGGCTGAGAAGTCACAGGCATGGCTACAGATGAACTCCCCAAAGTCAAGACCTTCTCCCTCATCTTCACCTAGAAAACACTTTAACGACAAGGTTGCCTCAGGACGTCTTGAATATTAAAAAAGTGAAAAATGAAAGACAGACAGCAGCCATATAGGCTGATGGTGGGTTTCTTAATTACTTGAACGGCTTCTCACAAGGCTTTAAAGGGAAAATAATTGCTCTTGATAGTAGAAGGACGCTGAAGACATTGCATTAGCACATTAAACAACTTGGTGCCAGTGAATCAAATCAATACTAATATCAGATCACGGTTAGTAGTGAACACATGTTTGGCGAGTAACTATCTATGGCCAGAGCTTTAAACTCTCCTCTGTGAGGTATAGTTTAGTGTTGCTGGTGTTCTGCCCTCTTCCACGTCATTGGATATGAGGATTTTGTGACGCAGACCAATTGTCATGTTCACAGAATCCAAGCCTGTCACTCATCTGGGTGTTGAGTATCAGTCAGTTAAACAATTATTACAAGAAAAAACAGGTGTCTCTGTTCAAGCTACACTTCAAAGCACTCCTGTGTCCTTTGAAGTCATAGCGTTCCAATACCTGGGTGCAACAGATAGACAGCATTCCCAATTGTGTATAATTCCTCCCTTTCACAAGTCCACCGTTGAACAAATAGGAGGAGAGGAAAAGATAGAAATACAAAACAAAATGTGTTAAGTGGATTCTTTCGTCGCCTGTAATCTCCCTGCGCTATTGAAACGCTTCTGGAACTCGGCGGTGAGATCGGACAGTAACAATGTCCTTTTCAGCTGGCGATGAAAGAGTTTCAAGTCATTCCCTATTCTGTGTGGGCCTTTGTGCTCCTTATCCACTTATTCAAATCAGTATAAATGGCAATGTGTCATATTAGCAGGCTAAGCGAAAGAACTGAAAAATGCTTTGATATGTATGGAAACAAAAGTGAAAAGACTAGCAAAGAGGGCAAGTGAACACATAGGCCCATTCCACTGATCCTCTCTAGGCTGCTTTGAGACATTCCCGCTTTGGTAAAGGTTACAAACAGCAAGTGTTTGTGTGTACACATATGTGTGTGTATGTGTGTGTGTGTGTGTGTGTGTCTAGTTATGCATATGTGCGCTTAGGAGCAATGCGATTTAAAACTGAGGCCTTTTTATATGCTACATACAATGCCGTTCTCACACACAGACACGTCCCTCCAGATAGAGGGAAAGGCATTCTGGGAATATTAGTCAGCCAGACAGGGGCCTCAGATTGACACAGTGGACTTAAACAGACAGACTATGCGGGAAAAGTGAGAGGGAGGCTCCAGGAGCAGCGTCAAGGGGCTGAAGATGTCAGCACCATATCCATCATCTCCACATAGTAGTGAATGCAAGAACTATGAAGCATAATCGTTAATTAGCTGGGGCATGAACTTGCCTTGAAAGAAACCCCGAACATACCAAGGTCTTCCCACCCTCCCTCCTGCTTTCATTCTTCCGCCCACTTCCCCAGTGACCCTATCTCTCCTTTTACACAAGTGAGGATAACCGTGGACCTTCTTCACCCAGCTGCCCCGTTTTATCATTTGAAAAAACAAAAGAAGAGGGTAGAGTGAAAGGAGAGGGGAGAGGGTTGGGGGGAAAGGCCATTCAGAGTTCTGAGAATGTTGCTAAACGGGATTAGAATTAGTTAGAATAGGGGTAAACAGTAGCATGCTGTATGGGGGGCCAATGGTATTGGAGTTTGCCCAAAGGGGCTGGTTTGGGAAGACAATGGTTAGATTAGCCATCTGTGGGGCTTCTGGTGCCCGTTGTCATTAACCGGCTTAGGGCCCCACTGTAACACCAGACACCCTCCATCCCCCATGCATTAAGTATCAAGCCCTGTGAGACATGTGTGTGTGTGTGTTTGTTGGGATGGCCGGGTGATAGTTGTGACAAAGTCATGTCTGATAAAGCTGATAATTGCATATACAAACACGCATACGCACATGCATAAGTAACTAATGTGTATTTGCACACATCTGCTTGCACACTTAAGCCCTTGCCAGCACATGGAAACACATAGAATTTAGCATAACCTCCACATGACACCAACATGCCCCCACCCCTGCACCCCATTTTCAGTCCCAGCTCAGCGGAACACAGTTTGACATTTGCTTTGTCTCCTTTTTTTGTCTCCTGAGTAGATTTGTGCCATTTTGCATATCACTACGCAATGGTTAGAGGGGGACACATGACTGACACTGGGACATCTTTCAAGTATTTACCACAGAGCAGAGGGAGGGAGAGTCAAGCGTAAAATCTAGTCTGTTCACAATGGGTATTGATGCTGTTTTAATTCCCAAATGGGGATGAGTACCCATTGCCTGCCATGTCCCCTTCATCCATACTGTGTATTTTCTCTTTAGTGCCGTGATCATTTTATCTTACTGTGTATAGCTTTACTGCAATGAAATACTCCATAAACAAGTGATGAAAATTGGACCATGCAGAGAAGAAATAAAGGTAAACGGATGAAACAAAAAGACATAATAGGACCAACCAACAAAATGATGAACTGAGATGAACTATTACATGAGTAATATTTTGATTTAACTGGCCACCATCTTCACCATGACTATAAATCATTCAAGACTGCACAGTTAACAGCTCCCCATGTTGACTCATTAAGGCTTACCTCCTGTCAAGTGTTTATATTACGGCCCTGACATAAATGTATTGTTCACTGTATGAGGTGGAAATGCATGCGGTGCAGAATGACTGTGGTGCAATTACAGTAATAACCTGGCATTGTCAACCTAATTTGTAAAGCTTAATGGCTGTTTGTGTCACTCTCTTATAATCAACATCTCTCAGTTTTCTTCACTGTCCTTTGACTGACACTGTTATTTATTCCACTAACACATGAACCTGAATGGAGTTTATAACAATGCAAAGGTCTTCAATGGTTATTATGGTAAGTGACTTCACTTGAATGGTTGATAATGTTGTCATGACAATTACCATTGCAAAAGCATCCTTTGAGTGAACCCAGTGTACCTAAAAACTGTGGGTTAATAATTTAAATTTTAAACATAAACTTTTATGTGTACATTCTGCATCAATAGAACGTCCTCTCTTGACATGTTTATTTAGATTACATGAAAGCTACACAGCAGGATACTAATGATAATTAAAGCGCCTTTCATGACACCCAAGGTCACTTCACAAACAAAAAAAGGACATTAAAATTATAGTAATTTCATAAAGGTGTTGAGGTTCACTCTAGGGACATGCAGTAGGCCTGCTCAGGAGGATCTCAGTGAGCGGGCAGGGGTGTAAAACCTGCAGTTCTCACGATAGAGCAGTGAGAGACCAGCTCCCCTACCGGATGAGCGGGGTTTACAGATGTAAACATAACCATGCATGCGGAACTGCTTGGTTCAGGTGGAAGAAATCATCACTCCACTGCCACACCTCCGCAAGACACAGAAATCTAGTGTACGGTCCACAACAAAGTCTCTGAGAGAGAAGCCCAGTCGGTGAGGGATCTTATGTTGAACAATCCAGTTTCAGTCAGTTTGACTGACTGTGCCTATCCCATCTGGGCAGAGAGGCCAGCACAGTATGGTCAACTCGTTGATCAGGCTTCAAATGACCGCACCCAACAGTCCAGAGACAGGGGAATATTTTTGCCATCCTTGCGAGCCATGTAGATTTTTTTGCAAGAGATCCCCGGTGGGCATACTTTAGGCGTCGGAGAATGTTGCGTTGACACAGAAGCTCCGCACAAAGTGCACAGCTCCCCCAATATCCGATAAAGTGTTTCCTCATCCTTACTCCAGCAAATGTAGCCTATGCATGACGTTATTGTGGGTAATTAGTCCTAGTGGTCTGGGCTGTGGGCTTACGTAGGCTACTGTGGTAAACTTAACTTGCATCCTCCGGTCACCAAGGCATCCTCAGGGCATCGGGCATCATGTCAGATTCCAACCCCGTAGGCCTATTAAAACAAAATACGGCGGAGAGATGATAACATGCATAGCTATATATAACTATTGAACTTTGCTAATGAACTGAGTATGAACATCAAATAAAGGCAACACCATTCAGTGCGCTAATGGTGAAAATGGTCACTCTTAAGATATTATTTCCACCTATTTGATTTGCCACAGAGCAAAGACTTTCCAACACATTCTTTTGTTACACATCACTAGTCACTCTCTTTCCGGCAGTTGCCTTATTTTTCACCTTTTGCCATCTGGCTCTCGATTAGCAGTTAACTTATAAGGTCAAAGCTGGACCAGCATGTCTCTGCACTCTCCCTTTATGCTTAGCAACAAACACCTAGATTTGTGTCTCCTGCTTTGTATGTGCCATTGTCAACTCACCTTGTAATCCTCCCTGACATCTCAATCATCAATCCTGGTTAAAAGGTGCCCTACATTGCAGGCAGAGAATAGACATTGTCAATTCTCAATGTGGAGAAGAGGGTAAGGGGGACTAACTGCTGCTGAGGGAAAAACTGGTAGGTTATAAGGAATATAATGTGCTGCATTGGTGTGCATATGATGGATGGTGACAGGAGAGGTAATATGCACTGAGGTTTGACAGTATATAGTGACCGTGTAACACAAAGCTTTTGTAAGAGTTGGTTTGCTTTGGTAAATTAAAGACCAACATTAATTTAAAAGTACAATTGTTTTTCTTTATGGAACTTAAGAATTCTCCCTCAGGTGGTTTGAATGTCACCCAAACAGTATACATCCATATTAACGGTGGCTGTGGCTCAGAGATAGAGAGGGATGGCCCATAACCACAAGATTGATGGTTAGATCCCAGGCTTCTCCAGCCACATGTCAAAGGGTCCTAAAGCAAGACATTGAACCCCAAGTTGCTCCCCGGACACTCTATGTGGCTGTCCTCTCCTAATGCTTAGGATGGGTTAAATGCAAAGATTGAATTTCACTACATTGTACTGTACGATTGTATGTGATGAATAATAAAATGTCTTCTTCTTCTTCCATGCCGGAGGAAGATTACACCTATAATCACAGCAGCATTTTGCAACTTTATTCAATCATTTTAGAGTCATCAAACATCCTAAAGTCCCTGCTCTAGTAATTATAAAACATTATCACCTATCTTTCCAAAAGTTATTAGCTTTTGTCTTTTTTCTTATTTTGATAACATTGATGAACAATGATACTACACAACCCAATAAGTCATTTCCTTCCTGACTGGCTGCTGGAGGAAAGCAGTTTGCTTTGGACTGATTAGTACCATATTCTCCATTAACCCTTCTGATGGAGCCACGCAAACTCAAGTGCCACTTTGTGTTGATGGCCATGTACAAACGAGATCCCGATTAATGGATCAAAGAATTGTTCATTAGCACTCCACCTGCCAGAGCCGTACTTGAAAAATGCAAATTGGTTGTTGTTTTTTCTCCCAATCACCTTTCAAGTGATATTTGAAGTGCAGCTGCACTATTAGTAACATTTGGGTGTGAGTGACTGGATTAGGGTGGAGGTTCAGCTCAGACCGACTTCCACAGGAAAGTGCTTGTTCCAGTAAAAACCAGAGCTCTCCACTACTTGTTTCTGGCCGTCGTCATTTCCACAGAATGCTCAAACCAGATGATTGTGTTTAAATGTCCTTCAGGAGCGGCCAATTGAATTATTAAACAACCGTCCTTGTAGACCATATCTGATTCTGAAGTGTTGGAGGTGTGACTGTACAATGACCAGATTCAGAGTAATTTATTACCTACTACTCATTCTCCAACCAAGAACTTTACTAAAATACATGGATATGAGTCAAGGATGTCATTTTGATCTTTGCGGGAGAAAAAGAAACTGTCTACAATATATGAAAATGCAGTCCAATGCAGTTGAATAAGATATAGAATATGATATAATACAATAACAAGTACAACAAGATTAAGACTGCAACATCTGTATCAATACTAATGGTAAATGAGATTTAAATAGCTCCTTTCTATCTTACTACATATTGCTTCACAATTTGTCTCTCATCCAAACACACATTCATGCATAGGGAGCAAACTTGGGATTCATTAAAGGACACTTTGACACGCAGACAGGAATCAAACTGCCCAGCCTTGGGATTAAAGGACGAGCTGCTCTACCTCCTAAGCCACATGTCTCCCTATCTTCTCATACAATTACATATATGATAACCATGAAAAAGCATTTAGAGTATAATCAGGAGAATAAACTGTATCATCATAAATTGGCTATCAAAATGAGTATAGAGCATCAATAATGGAAATAGTGGAATATCTAGGATTACAATAGAACATCTTTTTTTTCATCTCAGTGCAGCCGGTGAAAATTTTAATAATAATCTTAGTGACCACAATGTGATTAAGATAAAAATGTTTACACCTTCAGCATATCTGATAGTTGCGCTTGTAATCCAAAGAACGCACACTGTCAGTATTTCTTAATTAATCTTTAGATATGGCATTTGTGGCCTTTTGTGGCCCAGACTATTTGGAATTCTCTACAGTGATACTGTTAGGGTGTTCCTTCAGGAACTATTGCTATCCATCTGGGAGTGATGGAGAAGGCTCCGCAGGGGATTGTGGAGATTAGGTGTCTTCCTAGATTAGGGTTGACAGGGCGCTGAGGCTCATCCCCCCTCTCCCCGGGGTATTTACAGAGCACTTGGCTTGCCCACAGGTGGCTAATATGCCATTACCTAGGCCTCCATCTCCCCCTATATGGCTTGTGTACATATGTGTGTAAAGAGTAACAAGTGATATATATAAAGGTGCTGAGAGGCTGCTGGATAATCAATCAAACAAACAGATAAAGAAGTGTGCACACACAGATGTGTTCACACTGCAATATCACACAATGGAATGTACAGACACAAATACACTTACATACACTTTCACATAGGCAGGCAGTGTTCATTTACCCGCCTGTAAGCACTGTGACTAAATGTTTCATGTGTTTCTCTTTTCTGAATGGTTGCAGGTGATGTGAAAGGCATCCGAGTCTAACAGCTGCTATGTAAATGCGGGAGACAGGTTTTGACTGTAAAATTGTTTTGATAAGGTAGCATTACTAACAAGGAGTGCCTTATCATATACAGTATGTTTGATCACAAATAAAGTACTGCAACAAATAGGAGCTGGAAATCTACTTTCAGGCAATAATTTACGACTTCTGGAGTTCAGTTCCAGGGAATTTCAAAGAGTCAGAGCAACCGCTGGGATTAAAATGCAAGTTGATTTGATTATTTACACTCTGGTCTGTACACACAGTGTGATCAGTGACTCAAGCCATGACTGACAGAACGCTGCTGCCCAAAGAGGTTGGAATGCATCATTTATTGAAAAAAAGCTTTCCCGGCCCTTTCACAAAATATGAATAGAAATAGATGTTAAACACATGGCTCATCTCTGCCCTTCACGCTCCTTCTCTGCTGCTGAAACTTTGATCCATGCCTTCATCACATCCAGAATTAGCCAAACTACTGCAACAGCATTCTTTCTGGCACATCATCCAAAGTCCTGAATAAACTACAGCATGTCCAGAACTCTGCTGTTCATCTGCCAATTCCGCTCCCATAATCACATCCCCCCTGTCCTCCAGAACCTCCACTGGGTCTCTGTCTCACAACTGATCCAATTCAAAGTCCTTCTCCTCACTCACAAAACACTCCATAACCAGGCCCCCTCCTACCTTACCGACCTGCTCAACAACCACACTCCTTCCCGCAGCCTCCGGTCCTCTGACGCCAACCTCCTTTCTACAGCATTCAGGACTAAGCACTGGACCTGGTGCGTCGGAGCCTTCCCAATAGCTGCTCCATCCATTTGGAACTCTCTCCCCAAACGCATCCAAGACTGCACCAATCTGTCCATATTTACATAACTAATCATAACACATTTTCAGAACTGTTTTTAATGTGTGTTATATATTTTTGTGTATTGTTTTCTATGATCCAATTAACCTTTGTAAATTGTCTTTGAGTTCCCTGAAAAGCCATCTTTAAAAAAAAAAAATATTACAGTAGTGTGCAGTAAGAGGCAGTTTGTAGAGGTTGCCAAAAACACTCTTTGGCCCATTTAGGTTCCAGGCTTGAAAATAGTTAAAAACTTGGGTTAGAAGACATTGATCGGTCCTGTAATTAAGAATATATCTGGTGTATTTGCTATTAGTGCTATTTGCTGTTATTTATTTTGACTTAGTCTGGTGAGAAAAGAGACTGAATCTGTCTGTCTGGGTTTTACGACCTGAGCTGGAAGGAGGAGAGTGAACATGTACTTTCAGTCAACCTCCCTAATGGAATGGGGATTCTTTCTTAGCATCCAGAGTACGTGTTGGTTAATCCCGCAGATGGTTCTTATCATGGCTTTCAGTCTTTATTACTTTTTTGGAATGAATAGCCTTGGACACATGGAGCAGTGTATACATTCAGGTAGAGCAGGGAAATTGCATCAGCCCATCAGCCACCCGCTGTTTCATTAGTGCGTCATCATCAGTGGCTCATGCGTCTGATCCAGAACATTCATGTTCATACAGGTGTGCAGGATGGCAGTTATTACCATACTGACCCTCGTGTCAGAGGTACACCGCCCCAACATCTTCCTTATGGATTAAAGCTTTTTGTACTGTTAACTAAAATCATATATGTTCATATACAGTATGTGTGAGTGATGCAGGGAATTAGTTGTTGCATCAGAATCCTTGTTGCTGTTCAGATTCAGCTGGTTGTTTGGTACACAGTGTGGCTCTTTGGTTAAATGCAAAAACAGCAAAAATTTACAAACCAACATTGACATATTCAAACTGTAAGCCTTTTCCACAGCATAGTGCATGTTTCTTTAGTAAGTACAGTATGTCTACATGTACATTATACAAAACTCGATACACTAAGCAGAAACAAACTGACCACATGTTTCATGTTGCTGCTGTGGTCCAATAATGTTTTTTTTGGTATTTTTCTGCCTCTTGGGGGCTAGAAGCAATTCATGTTATCTTGTGTATTTATGTCAAGTAAAAACTATTGTTATTCATCATCTTGAGAAAGTGTAGCTTCTGGTTCACTTGCCGTTTTAATCCATTACAAAGTGCCTGTTATGACTGTAGAGAGGATGAAAGCAAAGAGAAGGGAAAGCTGGAATGCCAGTGAATAAAGTAGCAATAGCAGCATAAAGGGAGAAAGTGCAGATGGGAATTTCATCAGGTGTTTCAAGCTTAGACATCACTAAACTATTCAATTCAATTCAATTTTATTTATATAGCGCTAAAACACAACAGTTATCTCTTAGCACTTTTCATAAAAGAGCAGGTCTGGACCGTACTCTGTGATGTTATTTACAGAAACCCAACAGTTCCCATCAAGAGCAAGCACTAGCTGACTGAGGCAAGACAGAAGACAGACAGACAGATAGAGACATGGAGAATTGCAGCAGAGGGTGTCGAGCAGGAACATGGAGGCAGCAGGTGACTCCAACCACAGAACCACAAAAAAAGTATGGGTTGGTGGGCTGGTGAGTGTGTGTAGCAAGGTGTGTCTACAATTAGAGCACTGCACCAACTTACAGGCCGCTTTTCAGATTTGTTTTATTTTTTTCAACAGTGTGTGGAACAAATGCAGATACTTGCACTTTAATTCAAGTATTGCTTTCAAGTACTTTAAACAAGATTTTGAGATATGATTGAGCTTAGTGAAGAAAGGTAAAAGTCTTTGGGTAACCATTGTTTAATTCAACAAATGTAGGCTGATACTGTCTGAAATTGTGGTAACATAAAAATTAAAAACATTTGGTTTACATGTAGAAAGCTAGATACAGCTTAAGAGTATACTGTAAGAATGTCATCAACAATTATGTATCAGCATTGAAATCAATGATTAAATATTGTATTGCGGTAACACTTTACAATAAGGTGCACAAAAAAAGGATAGTTTCTGTTTTAAAAAGAGTAACGAATGAGTAGTTACCCTTTTTCAAAAGGTAGTTACCCTTTTTCAGAAGAGTAGTTACTATTTTTCAAAAGGGTAGTTAGTTACCCTCTTCAGAAGGGTAACGAATGATTAGTTACCCTTTTTCAGAAGGGAAGTTACTCTTAGGTAACTACCCTTCTGAAATAGAGTAACTACCCTTTCAAAAAGGGTAACTACCTTCTGAAAAAGAGAAACTACCTTCTGAAAAAGGGTAACTAATCATTTGTTACTCTTCCAAAAACAGTCTACTCTTTTTTGTGTACCTTCTTGTACTTCTTGTTACCTGTATTGCGCATATGTTCACTCTGTGGGAGGAAATCCGAAGCAAAATCAATTACATGCAGTTCTCTTTTCATAATTCTTCAAAGGGAACAAGACATCAGAAGTGTCCAGGTAAATATAGATTACTTGCATTTCATAATGGTAATAATTGTGTGGAAAAGAAAGGCACAGCAGTTCAATGAGTAGGAGTTATTAGCGTGAGTTTGCATTGTTGTGGGATCAAGACCAGCTTGTATCTGTTGTTGTGTTGCATTTTGTCAGTTGCTTGCCGTTAACTTTTTTTGGAGGAAGTAGAACCAGAAAAACCACATTAAAGGCCAACATTTTCCAGGCATTGGCACTGATGAAGTGTAAGAAGAGTAAGAATCCCTCACCACATGATAAAATGTATTTAGCTGACGGCCCTGCAGAAGCAAAATGTTTCAATGTTCAAAAAGAGAGTATCAGTTCATTTTAATAAAATAAATGCATATGGGTTTTATAAAGGCATTGCTTTGTTATAAAAGTTTTTTTGTCTCATTGGATAACATTGAATATCACACTAATCTATGCAGCATTAGCATACTATATACATGCTATTATGTATGCATGCCGCAATTTCCATAATTCCCTCTAACTGTATACTGTTGTGTTTGTTAATTAATTTACAGTGAATGAGTTTATTATCTGGGCCTCCGTGACTAAGGGCCATTAATTTCCTGATTAAAGCAGGAAAATGTGGTCCCAAGCTGTAACAAAATAGACTGTTTCAGTGAAGCTTAAAGGGGGCCAGTCATAGGACAACCATGAAGACAGCTTTGGGCTTCGTATTGACTGTTCATGGCAAAGAAAGTGTCTAACTACTTGCAGCTCCATTAAACCTGACCTAAAAGTGCAGACTGCAGATGGTGTTGTCTCTGTTTTTCCATGAACAGCCTTTCAAAGTGCTCTGATGCAAGAGTCTTTACACTTGGTCTCCTGTTTAAGCCCACTGTGTGTGCTCTGTTTTTAACTATTCAAATGTTATTGAAAATATAATTCTTTAAGCATTTATCCATCCAGAGAGGGATTGTTGAGTACCTCTTCCTCTACATTATACACACAACAGTGAGGTAACGTCCAACATTTGACAAAAAATACTCGGGAATGGGTGCAATAATCATGAACAATAAAACACATTATTGGTAAGAAAAACATTCAACAAGCAATTAAAGTTGCAGACTAAAGTTGCAGACAGCATGTATAAGACCCTCAAATATAATATATAACAGCTGTTACGTCAGTTCTACGTTACATGTGCTCCTTTAAATACAATCACTCAATAACTGTCTTTATTACTGTAAGGTCTTATTTTGGCCTGCTTTTCGCAGTGTTTAGTTTGAGTAACGTTATTTTAGACTGAATCAAGCTGTCAGCTAGCGGTTAGCTTCCCGATGGAGGAGCCAACTTTACATACATTCATGAGGCTAACAGCTGACCGCTCCAACTAGCTATGACAGATCATGCCGTATCCGGTGCAGGCAGCACAGATCGTGTACCGATCATAGACCGTCAATATATATACAGTCTATGGTACCGATGTACAGTATAAGCTAAGAGAATGGTTAGACTCCACTGGGAAGCTGACGCTAGTTTAGCTAAGAACTATTTCGGCTAACCGCTCGCTGACAGCTTGATTCAGTCTAAAATAACGTTACTCAAACTAAACACTGCGAAAAGCAGGCTACAGCTAAATTAAGACTTTACAGTAGGGTGACCAAACGTCCCCGGTTTTGGTGACCTGTCACCGGCTGGATCTGTCACTGTTCACTGTGACTGACAGACCCGATATTGGAATGAAAGAAAGAAAACACTGACCAAACGTTGCTGATAGTTGAACACCCTACACCCGCAGGCTCAAGACAGCCAGAGCCAGTGCTGCTCAGAGCTCAGAGATGTTTTAGAATGCCGCAATTTACGATGCAATTTCGCTGACTTTTATGTTTTAAAAAAAGATCTTAAACTTTAACAGGAAGGTCGACCTCTTTAGAAATCCTTTCCAAAATGTTGTCAGACACTTAGAATATTAATCAAATTAAGTTTGTCAGTAGCAAAACGAGCACTTTTATAAACGTAAATACAAGGTGGACAATTATCCTATTAACTTACATTGTAGCTTGTTTCTCTGCTGCTGCCGACTGCAACGATCTTGTTTAATACTGCATCAATGTCAAAGGAAAATATTTCCTCAATAGTTTTTATTGTATCTGATACTCAATGCAGATACAAGCCTGAAGCAATAAAGCAAAAGTTGTCAGATAAATGTAGTTCAGTAAACATTACAACATTTTGAAATATTGGGACATTCTATCTTGAAATATTAGTAATTTTTATCTTGAAATTTTAGGACTTTTTATCTTGAAATAATAGGACTTTTTATCTTGAAATATTAGGACTTTTAATTTTGAAATATTAGGAGTTTTTATTTTGAAATATTAAGACTTTAAATTTTGAAATATTAGGACTTTCTATCCTGAAATATTAGGACTTTCTATCTTGAAATATTAAGACTTTTTATCTTGAAATATTAGGAGGGGGGGCTCAGCCCCTAATGAGAACAGCTCTAGGTCTAGTTGTCCCCATTTTAAGTTTTACCAAAATAAAACCATGACGTGTTTTGAAGGTATATACACTACTGAGCTGAAAATGTCCCCGGATTTTGTCTGAGAAATCAGATCACCTTACTTTACAGTAATAATAAAGACAAGTATTGAGTGATTGTATTTTAAATGAGCACAAGTAACGTAGAACTGACGTAACAGCTGGTTATTTTTTATTTTCAGCTACTGGTTAGCTAAATTAGTTGTTAGCTAAACTAACGATAGCTTTCCGGTGGAGGCTAACGGCAGACCGCTACTTTGGAACAGACTCTGGGATCGTAAATCCTCTTACATCATGATTATCATCTGCGCATGCGCAAACATCTTGCACATGTTTGTGTTTAAATTTTAAATTTTAAATTTTAAATTTTAAATTTTAAATTTTAAATTTTAAATTTTAAATTTTTAAAATAATGTGAATAATGTTTGACAGCATACTGATCAGTCACCACAATTGGGCAAGTTACTTCCAAAATGTAATACATTATAGACTACTAGTTACTGTCATTTGAGAGTAATTAGTTATATTACAATTTTACTCTCTAAATTGTAACGCTTTACACTACTTTTGCGTTACTTTCGAGTTACTTTTGAGTTACTTTCACCAAAATAACAGCGGAAGTAGGCTACGACTTGGCAGGTAGCTTGTGAATTTCACCATGGGATCAACATAGTCTCATCTTTATTAACTTTATTGCATGATAATTTATTCATAATATTTTGTATTATTAATCTAAATCTGCAAAGTAACTAAAGCTTTAAAATAAATTGTATAGTAAAATGTACAATAGCCTACTTGACTCCACAAGTATAAAGTAGGAAAAAAATAAAATATCTTACAATTTTATTGAAGTACGGTATAGCACTTACGGTATGGCACTATGGTATGGCACTTTCCACTGCCTATAAAATGTAATGCTAATATTTACATGTAGCAAGCCAGACAATAATTCCTGACATGTTTGTATCTGTCAGCTGCTCAGACACACAGCTGTCCGCTCTGACGTACCCTTACCTGTTGGGACACAGATGTTTTTCGTATAGTCTCTGGTTCTGGCTCTGACCACGGGAACAGTGAGGGAACAGCCCTCTTCAACACAAGGTAAAAAAGACCCGAAAATAATGTCCATCTTGCAAATGTATCCGTCTCTGCCATCATTTCAACCACCGGAATTCAGCAACAGGAAATGACACTCACAGACACGTTTCACGTTTACATTCACGCTACTGAAATTGTAACAGGTATTATACTACTGACATTTTATTAGTAATGTTATATTACCGAATTACAGTGAAAAGGAATACATTACTGTAATTATGTTAATTCCAACACTGCGGATCATTGTAGCACTTAAACACCTTAAGCTTAGCACTTAATCAAACAGCATTATATTCATATTCATATTCATGAGGCCAGGTTGTGGAGGAGCATTACTGCACTGGGTAATAAAGGGAAGAAAGTGCAACCTTCAAGTTCAAGGACAACATAAATGGAAAAGAAGTATATTTAACGAACAATAAAATGAGAAGAAAAAAGATAAATCATGTTCTCCTCCTCTCACTGACCTGCAGCTTTCTGAGTTTGAAGGAGTGTAAAGTGAAAAGCTGCTGACATATTCTTTGAAGACCTAAAAAATATATTTTTTTAATTGGTGGCTAAAGATGTAGCACTTAAAAGGACATCAGATCCCAAATGTGCACCCAGACCCAAAAACACCCAAACACCAACCAAACACAGACTGTCTCGATACTTGTTCAATTCAAAAATAAGATACATCAGGCTGCATGCAGGGTTTCAATGTTCCTTTTTGTTTTGTTAGTGTGCAGACTTCTCTGGCATTTACAACCCACAAGCCCTTGCTCCCCATGTGGTTATTGTACACTCAGCTTGCACAGTTTGCCACCACCGAGCGCTACAACACATCAACAGATGGGAGCATTCCAGTCTTGTTGAGTAAGTTGCTGCTCGTTACAGATACATCCAACCAAACATTTGTTTTGTCTTTGACAGAAGGTCAGCTTGAAACCTTTAATTCAGTGGCGGTGACACATTGTGAGCAGATGTGCTCAGGATGTAAATGAGCAAAATGGAGAGGGGTCTGGTATAGTTCTACAATGCCAGTGGTACATTTGGCTGGGAACGATGTTCTAGCTAACGACGGGCCTAGATAATCATAGGAAGACTGATGATGGTAATAACCATTACTGGGGTGTGTGATAGGCCCCATGGTGATACTTGTTTACAGTTATTAGTCAGTGCACTACCCAGTGCTGCATGACGCACATTAATAATGTGTTCGTGCGTGTTATAGTTATGAGTTAAATGTCTGCAACTAAATGCCACCTTTGGATCAGAGTGTCTGACTGTTTATGTGCCATTGTGATTGTTTTCACATGTGTATGTATGCACCAATTTGTGAGTCTTTTTGTAATGGTAACCTTAATGTGTGTGCATGAATGCAGCTGGGTGTGTCTGCATATGTGTGTGTGTGTGTGTGTGTGTGTGTGTGCCAAAGTGTGTTTTTGCAGCTCTGTTTCTGCTCAGTATCCATCTGCAGCGAAGCCATCCATCAATCTGTCGACTCCCCAGCCCACCGTATCACCTTTCCTCTTCACTCTTGCATTCCTCCCATCCTTCCCTTTTATGTCACACCTCTCTCTCTCTTTCTCTACAACCCCCCCCCCCATCCTACTTCATCCCTATCACCTCCTGTCACCTTCTTTCTCACTGTCCCATTTTAAGCATAACCATACTATGTTGTCGCTTTTGGACAAAAGACAGGCATGCATTTAGATATTAAATAGTTATTTTCTTTCTGCTTCTTATTTCAGGTGCAAGAGCTCTAAATTATGAGCTGAACACACATGCACGCACGCACACTTCAAGATCTTTTCATTCGTCTAAGGCCATTTCCTCCGCTCTTGGGGGCACCCAATGGAAGGAACTAGCTGAGGTCAGTGTAATTGTAGTGCCCTTGATCAATGCTTATTTGCTTCAATGGCTGCTGTCTCTTACTCCCTCTCTTTCCCCCACACCTTACCAAACTCCAGCCAGCCATGCATCATTCATAAGGAGTGTAAAGAGAAGCTCAGCAGCTCTGGGACCATCTAACCTCCAGGCCAAGGCTGCCCCCCAGTACCCTTTGTGAGTTATGTTCTCTCCTGCCTGTCTGCAAATGTGACAAGGTGTTCAGTTGCTGGGTGGAACCGTCGAGGACGAGTATGGAGTGACTTAGGTTTGACCGGGGTTTAAGGCGATTGTTTCTCTCATGTGAAGAACATGTAGATAATGTAAATTACTTTGTCTATTTTAACTCTTGCATTATTAATGTCCACTGACAATTCATAGTTTAATCATTTAATAACCATAAATGATAGAGACTTACCGAAAGTTGCAGCTAAAAGCTAACGAGTTAGCGGTTACGCAGGTCTCTTACGGGTCTTTCTAGCCTCTACAGGTGATTTTCTATCCAGCCTGGAACTTGTGCCTTTTTCGGGGTCGTTGAGCATTAAATCCAAACCGTTACATCCAAGATTTATCCACTTCATGTCCATAATTCATCGCGTTTTTGCTTATTTATGCCGCTAACTCCCGGCTCTGTGTCTGCTCCCTGTGTTTAGGGAAGTAAAGGCAGTAGTATGCCCATATATGGGAGACAACGTCACCCAAAGAGTGTGGAGTCCTAAAGAGGTCAATCTTCCCAGTCACACTGGTCATTGTAAATAGTATGTCCTTTATATGAGATATAATTGTTTATTATGTTTATTTTTGCATATAGGAGAACTGTTTTAGACACACAAATGCTTGTGTAGCATTGCTGTGGGTGTAATATCAATAAATATGACATTATTATGTTGATTATTGGCATAAGTAAATGTCATGAGGGCAAAAGCGTCTGGACTTTCTTTGAAAAAATTTATGTATTTTGTCAACTGTATAAGTTATAATGATTATTCCTTCACAGTGTGACTCCCAAGACATACGAGAAGTGTTTTAGTGAGTAAAAGGGCTTAGATTTTACTGCTCTGTCTGTGATATCAATACATATCTGGAAGATTCATGTTCCGTTTTATTTATTTATTTGTCTTTAAGGTCCTACAACCATTTTTAACATTCAAGTGACCTCACTGCAATCCGAATATTCTAATAACCCAGTTTGTCCTGAAAAAGATGATGTTCATATCTTGACTGTAGACACCAGGGTTGATGTTTTACAAACTTTTTCATAAAATAAATCCAGACGGACAATGAACTGTAAAAATGGCCTTAGCGTTCACAGGGTTAAAGGGTCAAGTCAAACTAACTACAATAAAACTGCACGTCAGAAGGAAATAGTACTCATGGATAACAGGGGTTCTAGACATGGCCATTGTTGTAAACAGTGGACACGGTTACAATAGGAATAAGGAATGCATGCATGAATGCAAGGAATACATGATTTTTATCTAGAGCAAAGCTTTGACAGCCATGTCTTTCTCAGGGCGCTGCTGTACATTTTGATGTTGGAGAGAAAAAAGTACAAAGACTGCAAGAAGTGAGTTTCTGTTTGGATAAGCAGTTATTTCCCCTGCATGAAGAAGCCGAGTTTTTAGTCAAACAGGGAAGAAATATCTCATCTATTTTATACTCTATAGTGTGTTGACAGGACACTGGAGATAGACAGGGATACTCATAACCAGTTTCTTTATTGTAAAGGGATACAATTGCAGGATATCAAAGTCAACAGCTTTACTAAAATATGACCATAACTAATATTACTACTATTCTGTGCATGTACTGTTAAATGTAGGTATTATGTGTGGGCTGTCCTCTTTACTGCGGTGACTCACGCATCCCAGCACCTCTGAACTCCATGCACATTTGCACAAAGTAAAGCACTGAATTTAGAAAAACCTTTGTTACTTAAAATGTAAGGAAAGAAAATTCATACCACAACTCCGGCATCAAGGAAACAAATCCTCTCCATTTGATCTGTGCTCACCAAGGCCATGGAAGTCAAGGTTACAAATTAATATGTCATTAGCCATGACACCACTACATGGGAAATCCCAGTTGAGCCCATGTTGCTCTTTTTTATCTTTCTCGTCTCACCCGCAAGACCAACACACAGACGTGCAAGGAAGCATGAAGATGGGTAATCAGGCAGCCATTATGTTAATAACTTCCTCTGCTGCTCTGTGGGAGTTATGTGTATTTAAACTTTCCTGCTGTTCCCTCGTTTTGGACTCGACTGGTGCCCCGTTCATTAGTTAGGCAAGCCCGGCACATGAGGTCATGGCGGAAGGCGGTGTGACATCTGCAACATCAGTTGATGTTTTTTTGTAAATGTGATTATTCTATGGTCATGATAACAAGGTGAAGCTGTGATGCACAGTATGACCACATCTTTTATGGTCGTTGAGTTTACCCTGCCCGGCAGATGCAACGCTGGTATGAAACGTGGTGACAGTTTGTTTCTGTGTGGGTGGGTGTGTGCATGCATCTGCCAGGAGAAAAGAGGGAAGAGACCATTAAAAAAAAACATTCCCATAAAGATAGTGCACAAAATGTGTGGGTTGGTACCTCCCACTCTTCCTTCTGTCTCCCCCTTGCCTCCTCCATCGCTTCATCTTTTCTTTGATCACTGCCCTTTCTTTCCACAGGCCTCACTCCTTCTGTGGTTACACACATAAACACTGTCATTGTGTGTGTGTGTGTGTGTGTGTGTGTGTGTGTTTTCTCCTCCTTTCTTTCCTTCCCTCCCTGGGTATCACCTAGACTTTGATCAGCATCACAGACTTGCACATCCCTTTCCTCTTTCTAGTTCCTCCTTTGCTTTTCATCTGTCTTCCTCTCCCATGCATCTTGCGAGCCTATGCCTTTGTTCCTCTAGGTTTCTTCCATTGCTTATGATTCCTCATACTAACACATCCTCACATATCTACACTAGCCAACCACAATCACCTGGTATTCTCTTGCTCATTATATTCTCAAAACAAAGGCTTGAAAGCAAAAGTAAATAATCTGAAATAATCTTCAAATGATTGCTGAAAGCCTGTCTTGAACACCACTGATTTAATACCAGTGACTTTTTTTTCCAAGTCTTTGATCTGAGGTAAACAATTACTGGACAAACAGGACAGCACGAAGGCCTGGATCCGGGACTCGTTCAGCATGACTTTCCTCTGGCAGCGGTTAATTGGAAACTTGAAAAAGATAAAGATTTAAGAGGAGCGAGAGAAGAACAATGATAAATGGCCAGAGTATCATGGGCCCCTGTATCTTCCATCAGTCCTCTTGCCTCCCCACCTTATTTGAAGAAGGCAGTAGCCATGGTAACAAGGACAAAGAAGGGCAGAGTGAGAAGTAAGTATTAAAGAGAGGAGTGAGAAAAGCAGGAGCAGAAAGGCAGTGGAAGAGTAATAAGACAGAGAGGGATATGAGATAGCGAAAGAAGACAGAGAAAGAGAGACACAAGGAAAAGGAAAGCAGAAGTAGGCCACAGACAGGTAATCTCCTCGGAGGTCTGACCCTAAGGCAACGGCAGGTCCTTCCTGCTGTGTGAAGACGTGAGCCCCACGAGGAAAGTGACATATACAGGCATCACGTCTCAAGAGAAGCAATTTCACAAAACACCGTGTACTGCTGCAACAACTTCCATTTAGCAAATTTGGCCCTCTGGGATCATAAAACCTCAGAGCTATTTACTATCTTCCCAGAGTTTTCGCTTCAAATTCGATCTGTGTTCATGACCACAACCTGTCCTTGTTATGACTGGTCTGTTCTTTCTCTCTGCACTTGCTGCAAAGTTTCACAAAGTCGCTTACATCAAGAACTGTAATTGCAGATCCTTTGGCATTTTTCTCCTCTTGTACATGAACTACCAGAGTCCATTCCTGAGAGTGAGAGAGTTGTAACACTGCCAAGTGTTTGTCTGCATGGCAGTCTCAGCGGGATTGTCTTCTCCTCTTGTTTTCCCCATTGGCACACACCTTGGGAGGTACAATCTGGTAGAAAATCCTACAACACACACAAACACACTGAAGCTGGTTCTGACAGTGGCAGCCCACAGCCAACAACTAAACGAGACAATGCAGTAGAGTTGGGAGATAATGTATTCCAAGCCATGTGGCACCTTGCTACAGGTGGAATTGTCAAAAACAAAATCGTGGTACCTCATGTTGGCAGTAGTAGATGAACCATCAACTTCAAGCGAGATCCAAACACATACATTATTGCTTATCGCTATAGGTGCCGCCAAAGAAAACAAATCAGAGATCTATGAAATTGTAACTTTTCTTAATATTGTGTGTGCACACAATGTAATTTTTTGGTAAATTCTCACTCTGAACCATTTTTTGGCTTTTACAGTAAATATTGATTTCAGTCTTTGTCTGCAAACTAAATAAGATTTTTTTTTTTTAAATGTACTTTTGGTCAAAGCATAAAGCTGTTTGGGCAAAGATATGTTTTCATTATCGCTTTAATATTTGTTTTAATTGTGTCTCCAGCCGAGTTTTTAAAATGGTGCTTATGGGTCCATATATCTTTTGGTCATTCAATTTTTCATGACAGGGTATTAAAAGAGTGTTTGTTTGATTTTTGTTTTAAAATACAAAATGTTAAATAATATATAATACAAGGCGTTTTCCTTTTCATGGTCAAAAGGGGATGAGCGGAATTTAAATAGTGCTGTAATTTTCATTTTCTATTTCATATAATAAAATAAAATCACTACAAAACAGAAACGAAGCAGAACAGAAACAGATTTTTCCTGAGACCTGATGTTGTCATCTCCAAGGCAGCTTTTTAAATTTCATTCACCCCATTTTAACTATGAAAAGGAAAAACACATAGTATTTTGATTTTTAATGTTGTATTTTAAAATGAAAAATAAACTTATTCTTTTGTTTTTTAATACCTGTTTATGAAAGGAAAATTGAATGACCCAAAGATAGACCCTTAAGCATGTAGTTTACTGAATTTTTCTTGTCTAAATTCTTGTGGCCAACATAAATACAGTATATGTAGTTGTACAATAGAACATGTCCAGCTTCCAATAAGCCCACACAGTAAAGTAAAGCAGAAAATGTTCCTAAGTACCAAAATCATTGTCCCACTAATTGGTCAACAAATGTATGCTGTAAGAGGTAATTATCCCTAACTGACTTGGAGGTAATTAACACATTGTTTCTCCGGGTGTGACTGTCACATTTTTGTATTTGAACCATAGATCCGAACACTTTGTGTGGAAATACCAAAAACTGGTCTGTGTCAAGATTGGGAAACCATTCCTCACCAAACAGATGTCCCTAGACAACCACAGTGTAAAATGTGGTTGAGAACACCTCTTAATTTATCCCTGTGCAGACCTCAAGTTTAGAGAAGAGAGAAGGCAAATTTGGTCATAATTAATACCTGACATGAAAAATGATAAACTAGATACTCATCTCTGTCAATCCATAAATATCAGGTATTTGAAGCAAACCTGACCATTCTCCCTCAAAACTCATCCCCCCCATCCCACCTGAAGTTAAAAACAAGACCCGTGCCCCTCGTCCAACTCAGAACAAATTACGTATTAATCATACTTCCTGTTTCTGGGTAGTTTTAAAAGTTTAAAAGTATAGAGAAAGCTCACGCAGGGGGAAGTATTCGGGGGTTAGCTTTAACAAGCCACTGTCTGTGGGATCAGAGAGGCCAAATTTAAGTCAAACTCTCATTAGTGAGAGGGGGAACTGTGCAGGGCTGTCATTACCTGCCGTACAGTAAGTCTACCTTCATGTTGGAATACGCTGCTGGATCCTCGCCTGAGGTTTTACTCTAATCCAAACTGTTTCTTTGACTGCCAGAACAAACTCTATAAACCCTAAACCCTAAACCCTTTCCCAACTCCAACCCCCCCACACACACACACACACACACACACACACACACACACACACACACACGCACACACGCCTTTGAAAAT